>JARGXW010000584.1:0-87319 GCA_029204085.1 Mycena sp. CBHHK59/15
AGTACCGCCGCTTCGCATCAGAAACTTGACCACTAAGACCGTAGTCGTCTGGAAACTGTCCGGGCTCGTGCTCGTGTAGAAGTTCATCACCTCGTAGTCAGACGGGAGGAACTCGAGCTCCGGGAACGCGTAGAACGCGTTCCACGGCTTGTCCGCGCCGTTGCGGTATTGGTATACCCAGAACTTGGGTTGTTGGGATTCGGGGGACGTGTCCGTCTGCTCGGGGAGGTGTTCGTGCATCAGGCGGAGCTGCTGCGTGCCAATGTTGTCGGTTACCTGGCCCGGGAGGATGGGCAGGGGCGTCGTCGGACCGTCGCCGCCAAACGCGACGTCGAGTATGTATTTTATGCCGTCCGGGAGGGTGACGATGTTGACCGAGTGGACCCTGGAAAGCGTAAGCGCATCAGCCTGAGTTCATTCCAGGGAAATCGAAAAACAACACGGAAGCACTCCGAAAAGACGATGAATAATCGCACATACCAGCCCATATAATCACCCTGCGGCACACCACCTACCGCGCGGACGGATTCGCGCTCCGGTGTGGTATACCTTAAATCCCAGCCCACGGAGCACGTGGTTGAACAAGATGGTGTTCTCCATGCAATATCCCCCGCGACCTCGCGCCTGGCCGACTGTTTTGTCGAAAATCACCTGCGGATCCAGGCTGACTGTGTGAGACGCGGAATAATGGAGCGAGAGGTTCTCAAATGGGATACGGGCCAAGTGGTGCACATGGAGGGCCGTGAGGAGTTCTAGGTCCCGGGGTGGGTTGGCGGACGGGTGATATTTCTTAGGGAGCGTGATGTACTCTAGGTATTGGTTCACTTGGGAGGGGGAGAACGCGGAGGTCATGGAGGTGCACGAGTGAAACCGAGTTATGACTCAGAGGTATCCCCTTTGATATCGAGTAGGAGATCCGATACTTTACCCACGTGAAGATATTGGAAGGCTGAACAGACCTCGGCGATACGATTCTTTTGCCCCTCTTCGAGGCAGGGGAGGAACCAAGGAGGTGAACACGTACAAGGGATTTCCTCCGCCGCCGGCGGATCTGACGGATCTTTTTGTGTCGCGAATCGCCACAGCAATCGGTTTGTGCGTAAGTGCTACAGCGCTACCGGCCCAGGCCAGATTTGCGGATTTTGGTATCGATTTTTTGAATCGTTCGCCATTTGCCAGTCATCGTCTGGTCCTCGATTGGGGACGTCGAAATTGCCAAATTGAGAAATTCAAACTCCGTCCGTCGTTTTTGTTGCATCCTTGACGGTTGCGTCTCACCCGCCTTCTCACGGTACGTTGATCACAGTACGAACCTCATCGTATTGTCCCATACGGTATGTGCTCCCAGAATTACCCAGCGCGCGTGAAGCGCGTCGGTTGACGATGTTCTGGCAGATGCCAGATATTGACTACGGAGACGATGAACCCGGTATGAAAACGGTCTTCAAGGCCATTCCTTTGGAAGGCGATCCTAAACACAACGCCAGCCGCAATTCACCCCAAAGTGCGTTCAACGTCTCGACGTAACCGTAGCGCGCGCCGATCTTGATGCCATTGACAGTGTGTTCCTTTCCGGGCTGTGAAGTGCGCGCTCTGGCTGGAAAGACTCTCCCAGCATGCTCCGCTTGCAAGCAGGCTCAATGCTGTGTAGGAATCTTTCCTATTCTATTGAACTGCTGACACAATATACTCAACGTCACACAGTCGAAGGAGCATCAAAAACAGCACTGGGCAGCCCATCGCGATCGCTGCAAAGAAACCCGGCGACTGCGCGAAATTGACGTGATAAAAGACGCCCTGCGACCGCGCACTGAGGGCATGCCTACTCTGCAGGCGCTGAAGCTCATCCTCGAAGACTGGATCGAGCTGCACCGCATCACGCTCGAGGGCGCGTTCGCCGCTGCGATCCACTTCGCCGGTAAAGAGTTCAACTACCACACGATGTACGCAGAGGTCACGGCGTCGTACCGACCCGAATCTGAGGGCAACCCCGGCATGGCGTTCCTCCTGCACGACATCGCGCTGCGGAAGGATCGGCGGGGAATGGAGGATTTCCGGGTGGAAGTTGAGAATACGCATGCTATGCGGGACCAGCTGTTCCCGCCCGAGTATGCGGGGTATCTTATGGTCAATTGTGAGTCTCTGGCATTTTTTTTGTGCTCGTGTCGCCCACAAAAGGCAGATATATACCATCCCGATGCGCGGACGTTCATAACCGCGACTGCCATCATGAGGGGCCGCGAGACGTCTCTTGGGGGAATCATCACGCCGTCGACATGGATCACCAAGGCAAAGGCCAACGTCGCGAACGGCAAGGTATACCGAGCTGTGCGTGATAAGTTCGACCCGCGCTACTCGAATCCAGTCATTGGGAAAATGAAAAGGCAGGGCAACAAGTGGGTATGGAACAAGACCTGAGCGTTTTTATTCGCCGGTCAAGCCATATCTCCAAGCTTCACGATTCTTGCACATACACTTCAGTCTTGTTTTAGCGGTGGTCCTGGCTTTCACGCCGCAAACCGTGAACGTAGCCCAGTGCTTCTGACCGTCTGAACGAGCGGAAACGGTTTAAAACCATCAGGATTTTGGTCGGAAGAGGGCGGGACCAGAAACCTTTTTAGTAGTAAATATCGAATCGTCTAGGAATGAAATCCGAGGTTACGAAGTTCTCGCGACACCTAGTGCGTGAGATAGTAATGTTGAATCTTTGTTCGCACGGCCGAAAGACCTGAGTCGGGAACTTGGTCCGATTTGCGATCAAACCAATATTGAAAGTACTCCCACGCTCTAAATTTGTACGACCATCCGTTACGGACCAAGTCCCTCAAGTTCTCTCGAACTTTCAGGTCCTATTCTCCATCCGTATACGGACTCAGTTTCTGAAAAAAGATGGCCAGCTCGGCGAATGAAGAAAGGGGTGAGTCCAAGGACAACATCAGTTGCTTGAAGCGCGACTGAGTGGCTTACCCGTCGACAGAGAAAGAACGATCCAACACGGAATCTTATAAAGACCCTGACTTGGAATACGACGACGACGATAATCCTGGATCCAAAACTGTCGGTCTTCTAACACCAACATAAACGGAGTTCTCGAACATGACGGCCTTGCAGGTCTTCAAAGCGACGCCGGTTTCGGATGACAAGTTCTTCAACAGCCGAAACAGCCCCGTAGGTAAGTAGCGTTCCGTACGCGGAAAAAACTCTCATCATTAAAAAAAAACGAATTGCGTGCCAGGTTGTGAATGGTGCCAAGCCGTGCAACCCGTCGGTGTCAGATTCAAGGTTTGCTCGGCGTGCAAAGTGACTCAATACTGTGTCGGTCATCTTTTCCGCGTCAGGGTTTCTCCGACTCACTCCCGCCATAGTCGAAAGAACACCAGAAATTGCACTGGAAGAAGCACAAAGAGACATGCGCCCGCTTGAGCGCCAGCCATGAGCAGGTCGCACGATTAGACAAGGCAGAGTCGCTCGGTGATGGCATGCCCACCCGCCAAGCACTACTCGCACTTCTGGAGGACTGGATCGAAGTCCACTTTTACAGCATCACGAGCGCCATGGCGAATGCGATCAATTTCGCGGGCACGTCGTTCAATTTCCGGACGCACTTTGCGTGCATCCGGGTATCATATAATGTGGATAGCGAAGGCAACCCTGGGACAGCCTTCCTCCTGAACGACCTGACCTTCCAGAGGGACCTTATCCCCACAATGTCCAGCATGCGGCAGGAAGTCGAGGCGACGGACCTGAGCTTGCGCGCGCAGAACTGGGGCGGAGGCGGCTATCTCGGTTACCTGATGTGCTTTTGTACGTCCTTTGCTGTTCTCGGGAGACGATGGCCTAATGAACCCGCTGCAGATATAATTGAGGGCACTGCGGGGACGCTGACGTTCCTCACGGCGAACGGTATTGTCAAGGAGCAAGATACCTGGATGGGACGAGTGACTTCCGACACCTGGCTATCGACGGCGCAGAGGAATATTCGGCAGGGAAAAGTCTGGCGTGCTGTTCGTCGGCGATTTCCTGTGATCGGTGCTCAGTATGTGAATATCCCGGGGGAAATGGAGAGAAAAGGGAATAATGGGTGTGGAAGAAGACGTGATTTCTTGAAATCCGTGTCATTTTATTCAACATTTTATTCAAAACTTACCTTAAAGTTTTTTTATTTCAACAACTTAATTCACATCTACTTGATGAGATAAACTCAGCTTCCAGCTCGGATCAGCCCTCAATCAGCTCCTCCCGGGCCTTGAACTAATGGTTTTTTCGAGTGTAGCTTACTCCTGACCTGTGGAAACTAATCACCATACCAATCGTTATGCAGCCTCCGTTTTAAAAAAAATACACTTCCCGATTTGGATTTGGGCATTGTTTGTCAATCATGTGTTTGCCAAGTAATTTCCTGCAATTTCAGCCAATCAGAATACAGTAAAGTACTCCATCCATGAATTCCGCGAAGGCTTCCTCGTTACCCAACGGCTTTCAAGCTTTGACGCCCAGACAATATGTTCAACCAGGTACAAAATCAATACCAAATTCGTCGTCGTCGTCGACATCAGCCTACTACGAAGCTTTAAATTTCGTTAAAGCCGACCCACTCCGTGACAGCCTGAGCTCGGAATTAGAATAATACCCTCCCTCCACTGGCTGTCTCGTGTACGCTGCGCTCGCTCGTTCAGCCTGCCTAAATTCTTCCCGGAAGGTGCCCTCCACATCGGCGAACTGAAAGCGATTGTCCTGATAATTGTTGTAACTGCGATGCGTGGTGAGGAAGCCCTTGATGGCGGCTTCGCGCGTCTGGTACAGCATCACTGTCGTCTCCCACCCGATCTTCGCTGCGTCCTCCAGGGAAATCCCTTCCTCCCGCCGGGCAAGCTCGGTGTATCCCGAGCGCAGCCACGGCGCGACGTCGTACTTCCTGGCGAGCATGATACGATCGACACTTCCGATGGCGCGGCCGGTCAACTGCCGTATCGCGAGATCGCGGGCGTCCAGAAAATACCACAAGGTCGACAATTTCAGGACCGAAATCCAGTCATCGTTTGGCATATCCAGGATCTGCGGGATATCGCTGCGCAAGAGGATCGGTGTCAATCGGGAGGGCGTCTCGACATTTCCTACACTCACAGTGGATAGAGCACCTTAAGGAGCCTCTGGAAGTCGACGCTGATGATCCCGTCCAGCCTGAACGGGTTCTGGTCGCTGCTCCCTTCAGCATGGAGGTCGTTTGCTGCGGGGAGTGTGAAGGTCGTTGCGAAGATCTCGGAATTGTGCTCGAAATGGTAGCGGGGCACCTTGAAGATACAATTTTCGACCTGCGTAGCACGTTGGCCCCCGCAGACGGATTGAACATCGGAGATCCTCACCTGGAAAGTTATGTTGTCCAGATAATAATCCTGGCTGTGCGACGGGTTGGGCGCAGGGGTAGCCATTCTTGTACGAGCTGGAGAGAGACAAGTCTACTCGAACCTCATGACAATCGCACGGTCGCTTCTGGGCGTCAATATGTGCGGCAACAAGGCAAACTGTGTCGGACAGCCTGGGATGCCTACAAATTTTCTTCTTTTGACTCGCTCTGGTAACCTGGTTGCTGACTACTTCCAAGAACCCTCCCATGTCATGTCTCCAGAAACACCAACAAGAATAAACACCTCTTATCGATAAGTGCATCTCTGCAGCAGTCGTATTACTGCAGTACTCACTGGTTTATAAAAATACCACTTGCGCGCTAAGGTAGGGGACAGACATGTGCAGTTACCCCACGTGTTGTGACGGTAACACTTCCTTTTTGGGATGGACTACGCCGCGACCACAATTTACACCACTTTTCAGTAGGTTGTCGAAAATCCGTCTTCATAGATTTGTGTGTATATAACTTGAGTACATCCCTGATTTTTTGCGAGTATTTTAGTGCAAATTTGAAGGACGAGTTCCAAATTTTCTATTTACAAACTACAAACCAGCATTTGCATTCCCAATTCCAGCCGCTTCCAGGTCTTTTAAAAAATCAGGGGGCAGAACCCGATGCCCCTTGGACTTTATGGCTGCCCAGGCAGCCTGTGCGCCATCAAGTCCATGGCGATATGCGTCGGCAAAGCGGTGAGCACGTTGGACAAATCGGCGCATGGATTCAAGCGGAACCTGCTCGAGTGTGTCGAGCGTGTTCCGCTCGAGGGCATCCTCCTGCGATGACTCGGGGTTTAACCGATAGATCCGCTTCGCGTAGCCCCAGACCATCTCGATGGGATTAAGTTCACAGTGGAACTTCAGCAGAAACAGAACGGTACACTTGTGTTCGGCACAAGTATCCTCGAGGCAGGACTTGACTGCTGCAAAGTCCGGCTGGTTGAACGGCATACGCCGCATGCAACAAGACGTCGAATGTGGGTCAGCACATTTGAAACTCTTGCATTCGGTGTTTTTTTTTTGAGGACATCGGCGAAAATATTGCCGAGATCACCCTTTTCCCGTTGTTCTTCAAGCAGCAACTCCATGCCCTTGAATTTCCCTGCATGCTTGGAAACATTAGCAGGGAAGTAAAGCTCCTGTACCATCCCATCAGCAAAAGATGCGCCCGTCATCTGGATATTCTCCTTCAACAGCATGCCATGGACATCATACATCAGCGTGCCGTCGGCGTTCCGCTTGTTGACGGGCACAAGGAAGTTGGGGTCCGGATTCTTGTTCTTCTTCCCACCCTGCCAAGTTCCAGAGATGGATTTCGGCATGGCTCTGGCTGAAAGCGCGCCCGCACTCCGTTTGCGATGAGTTGTCGCGTTGTCATAGACAAACACGTGATCGTACTCCGGCCATCTCTCGTTGACAGTGGTGCAAGCGGCAATTGCCTGCTCCTCTATGTCTGCCGATGAGAAGTAACCGTCACGATTCTTCCCAGGCCACATGGAACACCACGCGATGGGGCAGCCATCTCGAGTACGAAGCCATCCAAAATCAGCAGAAAAGTAGTCGGCAACCATGTAAGATGCGCCATCACCCTTCCGGTATGGGGTCGCGTCGGCATCCTTGTGGTACCAGGATTTTTGGCGGCGATCGTGCGCATAGAAAACACTTTTGTCATGATACCAAATCATGGTCCGTCGGACTCCAGCAGGAAGGGAGGGTGTGATGACGGAGCCGTCCGCTTCGAAGACACAGGAACAATCCTGAAAACCCTTGAGAGCGGGGAGGTAGACTTCTTCTCGGTAATATACGACGTCGTCGCGTTCATGGCCGTCGGAAAATTGACCCTTCTTCTCGGATTTAAATCCGAAAGGAAATTATTTGAGGAAGCGAGCTCAGACACGGCACCAGCACTCACCGATGGCCGAGTTCGTGGAGATATCTGCGAGCTGTACAAACACTAATCTTTCTGTCGAGGCCATGCTTGTCCATGACATCCTCCCGTGACAGATAATCGACAAGCTTGTCTGTGGTGATAAATTTTCCGATTTCTTGCAGATGTTCACGGACATCATTCGCTAAATCTTCATCGGCTAGCATTGACTGTTTCCATGTTCCATACAGATTGATAGGCAGCACTTTCCGAGAGGCGATGTACTCCCAGCTAAGGTTGGCAAAGCGACGAGCACAGTAAACATCGCGGCCGGCGCCAATGGCAGCTTGGCGGGCAGAAAGACCCCATTTTCCATAGGTTGCTGAGTTCGGATGGGTATATTGGGCTAGATGGCTGCAGATTCCTTCCATTCGGACACGAACCCAGGGACTCAAGTCTGGCGGTATGTAGCCTCCACCCTTACCACGACTGGGACCTCGGAGCACGAGCTCAATGTCCGTCAAGGCAGCTTTCGCCGAGGTGATATCAGGGGCAACAGCGAGAAATTGCTTGGTCCCAAGCGCGGCCATTTTTTCGAGGAAGGTTTTCGGCGGTGCTGGACGAGGATATCCATCACCACCAAAATCACCAGCTTCCGGGGCACAGAGCTCGTCAAGCTCTGGAGGAACAATCTCGCTGTTCAGATCGTTGTCATCATCAGAGTCGGCTAGCATGGAAGGCGCGCGTGGAGTTGGAAATGTGTGGACTGAAGCGTGGTCGTCATCTTGATGAGGTGTGTGTTGAGAATTGTTCAAATGAAGTCTGCCCTTGAGTCCGAAGGCAAAAGGTGCGGCCGTCGGAGGCTCTGGCACAGATCCTTGATGGAATTCGTGATAGTGGGCAGCAGGATTCGTGTCGTCCATGAACACATCTGGATTCTGAACAGCCGCTGTGCTGGACTCCGGTTCTTGCGTGGAAACAGACGACTAAATGGTTTGCCATTAGTCGCGTGCAAAGGTAAGAAATCATTCTCACATG
This sequence comes from Mycena sp. CBHHK59/15, assembly GCA_029204085.1. Lineage (NCBI taxonomy): Eukaryota > Fungi > Basidiomycota > Agaricomycetes > Agaricales > Mycenaceae > Mycena > Mycena sp. CBHHK59/15. The sequence continues at coordinate 8,309 of JARGXW010000584.1, forward strand.
ATTGTGATCTGTGTTCCGGTGCTTCTTTTGTGGACACGTTTTGACAGGACTCAACGCGATTGTGGTGACGTGTTTGATGGCCTTCTTCGGGGACAACTTCCCGTTGAAATGGCTGAGCCGCTCCCATACCAGCTTCTTGGGGGGGGGCATGAGCAAGAGACAAAGGACACTGGCATTGGAATTTTTTCGAGGCACACCAGTCAAAGAAACTTTGCAACGGGTGCACCAGAACTCGCACATCGAGGCAAACTGGCTGCTAATTTTAGAAAAATTGGAACTCCTCCTTCAAATTTGCCCTAAAATACTCGCAAAAAATCAGGGATGTACTCAAGTTATATACACACAAATCTATGAGGACGGATTTTCGACAACCTACTGAAAAGTGGTGTAAATTGTGGTCGCGGCGTAGTCCATCCCAAAAAGGAAGTGTTACCATCACAACACGTGGGGTAACCGCACATGTCTGTCCCCTACCTTAGAAGGCTATTTGATGTAACGGCAGTCCTGCTTCTTCTGTAAGTGGTTTTGTCACACATCCGGCGCTTACTTGGCTAGACCTCTTCGACTCCCAAATTCTGACGACAAACACCGTAGTCTCGCTGACAGCGTTGTTTTGTGCTAGCACCTGGAGCCGAAAATCCCACATGTAGTTTGCGCCTGAGCTTGGAATTGATTCTCTCCCGATCGGTGTTATGTTCAACTTTGTCATGCATTAGCTCCCAAGTCGGAACCAACTGTGCGGCTGGGATTCATTTGTGGTGCGAACACAATAAATCAATTCAAGGAAGTGTTCTGAATCTATCAAGATACATATGACCATGAAGACCGCATCTCACGAGTGGGCGTGGATTCTCATGGACCGCGGGGAAGGCGTGGCCTGTATTTGGTGCTTGCCTTCTCTGCCTGCATCAACTCTTCCTTGAATGCTGTTTCAACACTAGCACCATGAAAGCGGCTACCGGAAACATGGGGAAGTCACGTACAATCAGCAAGGCTGATTAATATTAATGATTCGTGAGAGGATCATAAGAAAATGAAGAGTGGGCGCAGTGGCCTAGTATGAAAAGCCTCCTTTCCCTCAGAACCCAGTTTTAAGACGATCAAAATATGGCGTGTAGTATCAGCAGGGATGCCAACACCGGTTTATACACAGTGTGTGGAAGCGAAAATATTGGTAGCTTCAAGTGGCCCAGCCCAATGGATACGGGTCGTACTGGTAAGGTCTACTCGCCGAATCTGCCTGCTCAAATTCTTCCCGACAGACGCTGTTAACATCGACATTGACGAAGTCGAAGTTTGAGAGCTTCTTGTTCTGAGAGTCGTGGTACACAGCTCCAAAACCGGAACCTCCTCCACATCAGTAAAACTACATGTTTGTCTTTGGCATCTTTGGTCTTTGCTACGCGTCTTTGGGCATCTTAGTCTTTGGGACAACATCTTTCATCTTGAACCCTGCATCTTGGAACATCTTTGTCTTAGATGACATATCTTATGTCTTAGGGTAGTGTCCTTACCATAATTCAATTTTCAAGTTCATAACTTATATTTTGGTCTTCCATTTGACTCTCTATACTTCACTCTCCTGAATTTTGTAGAAACTAGACACTAGACACAATGTATCTCAGTCAGAGTGCGTAACAAAGACTATATATAAATATGAATATACCTAGACACAATGTATCTAGGTGATATATAAGTAAGAGAATTGGCAGATCACGGATAGACACTATACCTCAGTCAGAGTGCGTAACAAAGACTGAGGATATAAGTGCTGACTCCGCATGCCCTATACGGTGCGACGCGATCAGGTGATGAGCACGAGGCTGGATTTCCTGGTGGAACTCCAACACTCCTCCTCACCGAGAAGTCCAGCTCCTCCTCAAATGGAATCCCGCTACAACTGGCGAATTCCCATTCGTTCGCGGAATGATGAAAATAGAGGGAAAGGAAGAGATTTGGTGAAAGCATCCGCCATATTGTCTTTGGTCGGCACGTCTTCAAATATAATATCTCCGACATCCACACGTTCGCGGGTATAGTGATATTGCACGTCAAAATGTTTGGAGCGAGTATGGAAGGAGGGATCCTCTGTAAGAATGTGGGCTCCACGGTTGTCGATACGAATGGATGTAGGATTGTTTTGAGGGAGATTCAGTTCTTTAAGAACAGACCACAGCCAAACTGCCGCTTTCGCGGCAAAGAAAGCAGCAATGTATTCAGCTTCACAGGACGATGTCGAGATGGTGGGTTGTTTTTTCGACATCCATGAGATCAAGCCAGACCCAAGAGAAAAGCAGTAGCCCGAGATGGATTTTCGGGAGTCGGGGCAATTGGCATAGTCAGAATCCGTGTAGCCAGAAAGCCCTGTTGGGCTTGCTCCTCCCAAAGCAAGACAGTAGGTACGAGTCCCTTTGAGGTATCGCACTACGTGTTTAGCATGTTCCCAGTGGATACGGCCAAAACAATCATTGAATTGGCTGAGCTGTTGGACGGCGTGTGCGATGTCCGGGCGAGTACCAATTGCAATGTACATGAGGGAGCCTACGAGTTGGCGAAAAGGAAGGTGGGCGACAGCAGTTTGTCAGTGTCTGTTTTTGGTGAATCTGCTTTAGAAAGACGAGTGCTGGCGGGGAGTGGTGTTTTCGCAGGATGGGCGATTGCGAGGCCAAATTGGGAAATCACGCGATCAATTAGCGCCGTTTGCAAGAGCTTTACTATCCTTTGTTTTCTGTCGCGCTCAGCAGCTATTCCGACCACGAAATGGATGTCCCCGAGGTCTGAAATCTCCCACTTTTTGCAAATCTGTGCTTTGAAGCGCTCGTTCTCCTCCTTGTTGCTTGCAATTGACATGAAATCATCGACATGGATGGCGGTTATGACCATGCCAGTTGGGCCCGTGCGGTGATAGACACAGTGCTCTGTGCTTAACCGGTTGAATCCCCACTCGATCATGGCCTTGTGCATAGTCTGGTACCACGTCCTTCCACCCTGTTTCATCCCGTACAGACCCTTCTTAAGCTTCCACACCCAATCTTCTTTTCCCGGCTCTTCAAATCCTTTCGGCTGGGACATATAGCAGGGCTCATCAAGTATGCCATGAAGGTTAGCTGTCTTTATGTCCCATTGTTGCATATCCCAGTCTAAAGATGCCCCGATGTGTGCAAGTAGCCGTAGGGATTCCATTCGTGCCGTAGGTGATGTGGTTTTGGTGTAGTCTTGCCCATATATTGCCTCATATCCCAACAGTACCCAACGAATTTTGTGTCATTGAACAATGCCCTGGGCATCACATTTTCGTTTGCAGACACCTTTCCCGTGCATAACCTTTCGGCCGGTGGGAACGCTAGCGTGAGGTACGAGATCATACACATCGAGTTTTTTTAGGGATTTGAATTCGGATTCTAGGGCTTCCTGCCAGTGTGGAGCTTCATCTGACTCCAAGGCTGCCTTGAGTGTGGGTGTATCATCAGGATATGCCACATTGAGTCTGTTTTCAAGACCTGCTGCGATGGCTGCGATGGCTTCCTCTGCAAGAACATTGTTGTCGACAGCTTCAGGATTCAGCTGATTTGCCTCCTCTGCATCGTTTTCGATGCGTGCAGCAACCCTCGCTTCCCTGCGTGCTTTATGTGCTTCTTTCACTTGGATGCCACTGGCTTTTGCTTCAGCAATTGCAGTGTCCATGCGTGTTGGCTCGGATCGGGTGGCTGTTTTTTCGCGAGTTGATCAACAGAGGGTGGCCTGTTCCTCTGGTAAAAGAACTCCGTGCTCGTTGTCCTCCTCCTCAGCTGGAGGGTCCGGTGTGGGAATGGCATTTGGTGGAGCATTAGCGGCAACGTTAGGGGCTTGCGCTGCAGGAATCGGAGCTGCGGGTGCTGGAGGTAATGACTTCTCATCATTGTCATCGTCAGAAGGTATTAATGGGCCTTTAACAGTAGGCTCGGGGTCAGCTTTTTGTCCTTCGAGAATAAGTCCCGGATGGAGCGGTCGGGGAATTTCATCTTTGGACTCAATGAAGACGACATTGAACGATGTGAGTACCTTCTTCGATGAACGATGATAGCACCTATAAGCTTTCGAGTTTTCTGAGTACCCGATAAGGACACATTCAATGGAGCGGTCGTATATTTTCGGATTGTTCTGATTTTGTACAAGTATGAATGCACGGCATCCAATTTCACGTAGATGGGATAGGTCAGGTTTTTTGTTGTACCATGCTTCATACGATGTTTTGTCCTTCTGAGCTCTGGTAGGAAGCCGTTCGGAAATATATGCTGCAGTTTTGATGAACTCATCCCATTGATTTGGGGGTATGATAGCGGACATCACTTCGTGACAAGTTTGAGTCCCAATTTGGAAATTGCTACTAGTCATTCAGAATTGCTTCATTGTGAATGAAAGTGTGTAAATAGCACAGTAGGAAGGTCCTCTATAGATCCCTCAGAGAAAAACTTTGAAAATCGAAAATATTGTTTGTTCAACAGAGATTTCGCGCTTTTGATCTCGGGCCGGTGGTAGCCAGTGGCTGTGTACCACCATCAAGTTCCCGCTTAATGCACCAACATTCGACCAGCATGCACAAAGTCGTTACAAATATTCATTCTACACCCTTAAAGGTGCCGGTGGTTCTTTTGTTTCATTATTTGGGCTGAATGGGCGGCCAGGACCTTTCCGGCGGCCGTTTAGGTACACCAACTTTTGGAAATTTTGCCTCAAATTTCGCGCTTTTTTTCCCACGGTCAAACCACCCCCGTTTTTTCTGAAATGAAAATTTTACCTACAACCACCTCTAAATCTCAAATCTTGGACAGAAAGAGCTAAAACTGCTGTTTGTCATGAAGTGATGTCCGCTATCATACTTTTGCAGCAGAACACATTGCTCGAGCCCGACTCATGATGGTACGGTGAGATCGTTCGACCATCCCAATGTGGGCGGAAGTGTACGGTGCAGTAAACTCTTGACGAGTTCCGGTGGATGCTAACCAAGCCTCCATTTGATTGCTTTTCAGCTCACCGTTATCGGTGCGGTAAATTCCGACTTCAAGTCCAGTCTCGACCTTGACCTTTTTCTCCCACTCATGCAATTTTGGAAGTGCATCGTTTTTATAACGAAGTGGGATAGCCCAGATGCGCGTGGTGTGTTCATCGACCAATTCCATTGAGTAAAAGTTCCCAGTTGCTGATTGTACAGCTTGCAGTCCAGTTAAATCTATGTACACTACACCCAATTTGCGATCTGACTTCGGCCCTTTGTGTTGTTTAGGCACAGAGTTCTTTGTCTGTTTCGCAAGGATGCAGTGTTCACAAGATGGTGGAATGTGGGATAGGTCGACTGGCATACCTGTTGCCATCTTCTTCTTCGCCATATGAATGATGGTCGGAATATTGGCGTGGGCAAGGCAGGGGTGCCAGGTTGCGAGATCAGGAACAGCCTTCGCAATGTTCGCTTGGTCCATGTGGGAATGGACAGGTTTCCCGTTGACGGCATACAAGCTCTTATTAAAGCGAGTAGCTGTGGCGATAATGCCGTGAGCAGGGCTTACGATGTTGCAGCCTGTAGCATTGAAATTGCAATTGTATCCAGCGTCGCAGAGAGATCCAACAGAGAGTAAACATATTTGAGCTCCCGGGATGTACAGCGCATGAGAAATCTGAATACGGTGTCCACGTGAAGCGGGCTTGATGATGATTTGTCCAATCCCTACTGCGACAACACCGCTTCCTCCTACTCCCTTTATCACTCATGGTGCGATAGGCTGAAGATGGATGAAATCTGCACGGATAGGGGAAAGGTGCACTGCTGCTCCAGAGTCCAAATAGAATGGCTCGAGGGACTGATTCGCTGGCAGATTGTTCCAATCGACACTCGTCTTCATGTCAATGCCGTCGAATACCATCATGGATAGCTCGCTGTCTGAGATGTCGTCACCGTCTGCGAGTTTATTGAGAACGGACTGGGGGGTTATATCGGATACGATGGCCAATGCTGCGAACTCGGGAGTGGTGTCTTCGGGGGCTTCGACAAAAAAGTAAGCCTTGCCGTTCTCATCAACAAACTTCTTCCTAGCTGGTGTAGTTCCAGAACCCTTTTTCTCTGCAGTCCTCTTCTCTCGCCGTGCTCTCGCTTCCGCCAAGACTTCGTTGTGTTTCCCTTCCATTGCTCCCCCTCTCGTGAAACAACTCTTTGTCGCGTGTCTGCCATTGCACGTCGCACAATTCCCACTATTGGAGGATGTTGTGGAGGCGGTGGGCTTTTGGACAGTCTCTACACCGTTCTCTTTGTCTGCGGTGATTCGTGCTTGTTCGCGCTCGACACGGTCGGTAATGGTCTTGACATTGAGGGTAGCAGAGCTAAGGAGAGTATCCAGGTTTTCCCGAATATTCGTGAATTCTCCAGATAATGCATTAAGCATGATAACAACGTTGAGCACATTTTGGTTAGTGTTGCCGTGACTCAGAAAGTCGAGTCACGACTTCACAAGTCGACTTCAAACAGTGCTCGACTCGACTCGACTCGACTTCTGGCCGAGCAAGTCACTCGAAGTCGACTCAAGTCGACTCGAGTCGATGAAGTCGGACATTTCTGAATGTATTTTCAGGTAGATGAGATCAGAACGGGGGCTTGTTGAAAATTCACCAGCTAGTTTACAAATACATTCCATAATTTACTCGCAAGATTGAACTACACAGTTGTGTCTTCCTCTGGCATGTGGATCCCAGCATCGCCCGTTCCAAAGCTTTCTGTGACTGCTGCCAATGCCTCAGCTCGGTCAGTTTCGTCAGTCGCAGCGGCAAGTACGCGAAGCCAATCTTCCTCGTCGTCTGCGACCGGCGCTGACTGCCACTCCGACATGAAATTCAAGCGCAATTTCTTGAAGTTGAACTTGAGCATTTGAAGGGCCTCCATCAAGTGCGGACCCAGCCGGTTACGCCGCTTGGTATCTGTTTCTGCAGACGATGAGAAGATCCGCTCTGCAGGCACAGATGTTGCCTGAATCACTGCGTAGTCTGTAAAAAGGCGATAGATTGTCGGCCATGTGGTTATTCCGTGATTCTATAGACTATTCAGCAACTCAACCAGAGTTAAAAAGTGAATCTTACCGTCCAGTAGCCAATCATATCCGTTGTTTGCGGCGGAGGGATTGGACTTTGAATATAACTGTTCATCTCCTCCTCTGCTGACCAAAATTCACCCGGCGATGTCGCTGCTGTGACAGAAAAATCCAACGTGTTCTGACTCACACTACGATACTTGCGTGCCACCTGACCGATCATAGCAGGCGCTGCCGCTGGTGTACGAGGCCGGGACGCCGGGCGGGAACCATGAGTACGAGAGTGAGAAGAATGGCGGGAGCTTTGAGAACTGCTGGAACCGGACATCGGACTTCCCACATCGTGGTCTCGATATTCCTGGAGCTTCCAAGTTTCTCAACAAAGGCATTGAATATATGTGCTGGGTTCCTTACCTTGTTCAATATGATTCTTTTCGTGCTCTCCTGATCCTCCCGCGACCAGTTTCTCTTGATCCATTCCAGCCGAATCGAGGGATTGATAACTTGTAAGTTGTGTCGCATGGATTAATAGGCGATGTGGGATAGTGCAATAAAGCGGACTCACACATAGCGATGATATATGCATCGGTATCTGCAAACTTGTCGTAGTATTTCCGTGCGACGACCAGGCCGGGCGAGATAAGGTCTGCGATGTTCTCCTCTTCCAAGTCGGAGTCGGCCTTCATGGTCTCCCAGGAAGACATGAAGAGCTCGAAGGCAGGGATCGTTGCAGCGAGGATGGGTGTACTTTCTGAAGACATTACCGTTTGAATTGTATGTGGTTGCTGGAGACTGGGTCAGTTTATTACATGAGGCCCATAGTTAAATACGCACCTGCAAAACCAACTCGAGGATCTCAAGCCGGTCCCAATTCCGATTCTCAAGGGGGTGCCTGAAAGCTTGCGCATCACGATTCATTGCAAAAAATCGGGTGACCGGCTGAATTCATGACGGATGAGTGTGCAGTGGTCAAGATTAGAAATGTCATTCACCTGGCGTAAGTATCGTAGGCGTCGCAACATGTAGAAGACGGAATCCCAACGAGTCTTGACATCGAGCAGCACAGTGACCTCCGAAAGTGCAACGGGGACTCGCTCAACATTTGCCCCAACTTCCCGAACCTCTGTCCAGAGTTGTGTATCGTTGCCTGTTTTGATAATCGACAACAGCTCATCACGTCTCTGGCCAGACTTTCGGATGAAAGCAATGGTTTTGCGGGCACGGTGGATAGGACCTGCCCGGCGGCGTGCACGTACAGCTAGCCCAGGGGTGTCATCATCGGACTCTGATTCCGTCTCCGTATCGGAATGTTGGACATGACTGTCTTGCTTCTCCATGGCTCGGATTACTGCCTGCGATGCCAAATTGATGATATGAGCGAAGCAGCGGATATAATTTTCTTTGGCATCGAAATCGAGAATCCCCTTCTCGGCGAGGAGCAGGGCAAGATGTGTCATGAACGTGGCATTGTTCGAAGCATTGTCCATTGTGAAGTGGCCCATCTGAAGTGCGGACATGAGAAGAATACCGATAATCAAACGAAGATTGGTACCTTTCTAATATTTCAGCGTGCTCGCAGATTTGGAATATAATTCGAGCAAGTCTCTCGCCACTATGAGATCCACGAACACGCCGAAATGCAAGGAGAGCTTGGCGCATTGTAACCTGCTCCCCGTTTCGACCGAGCCAGTGACTGGTGATGGCGAGGTAAGGATGAAGCCCTTTGCTGCTCCACATATCCACGGTGAATGAAATTTTCCCCAGTGACGCCTATCGTGAACTCGGGCTCAGAATCATGGGATTTGGATCTCAGGTGCACTCACTTTCAATTCCTTCTTAAGACTATCGTAGTACTTCAACCACGCATCCAGAATGAGGGATTGAAGCTTGGTTCGTCGGGGTATGTCTCCGTCCTGCAACGACTCGCGGAGGAGGAGAAGTAAATCTCGGAATTCATGGCTCTCGATCAAATTGATTGACTGGCGGTACATTAATGTTGAACGAATGGGCAAAGTGCAACTCACTAAATCATTGGACACGATAACCGAAACCAATTTATCTTGAAATGCTTTGATTGAGAATGGTGTACGTTGGATGGCCCTGGCGTGGTCTTCCTCCCGCTGCTTGCGCAGAAACTCAGGAAGCTTGTTCGGCAATTGACGAGTCCGAATGAGCTCCAGATATTGTTCGACATGCTCTTTTCCGAGGTGGCGCCTGCGAGTCGTGAGACTACTTCCAGATGCGTAAAGTTGACTGGGAGAGTTCAATATGCACGTTTTCAGGAATATAACTTGGTACTCACGGACACAGGCTACACTTGTACCCCCGATGTTCAATGTGTTCCCCGAAAAACACTTGGCAGTCGGCAGATTTGGTGTTTTCCTTGAGTACGTCGTCCCCTGCCCAAGCATACTTGTCTCGATCGACATTGTATCCCTCCACCCCTCAACCTCGGCGCTTTCAGAATCAGGCTGTGAAACAGACTAGTCCATCAGTCTATTTGAAAACTGATGCATGGCAACGTACTTGACTTCCTGCGTCCGAATGCTGGGCGCCAGTGGTACCCTGCCGGCCACGAGAGCGAGAGAGACGAGACTCAGGTGCAGAATCCTCTTCCGAGTCGGAGTACAGACTGGTGAGCGGCTGGAGTCTGGGGCCAGCAAGCCAAGGTCGGGCCACCGGTGCATCTTCCTCTGAACTTGAATCTGACTCGTCATCGCTGGGATTCCACACAGGAGGCCCCGGACTAGCCATCTGAGACTGCTGGTTTAATCGGGACAAAAGCTGGTTTGCCGCAGCGCGACCGGGAGTCTGTTGTGCCAATGCATTCGTCGGCCGTGTAGGCTGTACGGAACTGTATAACATGTGTAAAATGAAGTCGTAGAGGGACTCACTGTGTGAGGAGCTGGTTGTGGATTTTGTGAGGCAGCGGAACGAATCCCGGGTTGATCTACGTTGTGTGAGTGAAAGCCTTTGTTGAAAATTTATCCGTACTGCGGCTGCCGGACCCTCTGTTGGTTGGCAATGTTGGGGTGCATGATCAATATTTTGCGCGGTGCGAAATTTCCAAGAGGAAAATATGTACAAGTCAGCGGAGCAAAGCCCCGAGCTTGTTCTGATGAACCCGATGCGTGAGCAGGAGGCACCGGCTCTCCTTGAGCTGTGACTGTGTTGCGTTGACTGCCACGTGCTGCATGCGATGGTGCCACAGGATTCGGTGGTGTGAGATCGGGGGGCAAAGCCTGGCGGCGAGTTACACGTGGGAGATTACCCGCTGGAGCGGGGGGTGTGGGGTTGGGTTCTGCAGTGCGTCGAGTGCGGGGAGCCATTTGAATGTGAGGGATGCGTCACAAGAATGAATCGTTTGAGTCCTCCTTAAATACCCCGCTGGATAGCTTACAAGTTGGATGGCGACAAAAATAAACAGCATCACCGAGTTTTATCCACAACATGCCCCTGAAAAGATATTAAATATCACTGAAGGGATATGAATGTCGCCGCAAGAGAGATTGAATGTCAGGCGACAGAGATGGGGCCAATGAGTGAACCGGCATCGTTGGATTCATCTACAACATGCCCCTGGAAAGATATTAAATGTCACTTGAAGAGATATGAAATGTCTCCGCCGGAGATATTAGTGTCAGTCCCCGGGAGGGATCAGAGACAGAGATGGGGCCAATGAGTGAACCGGCATCGTTGGATTCATCTACAACATGCCCCTGGAAAGATATTAAATGTCACTTGAAGAGATATGAAATGTCTCCGCCGGAGATATTAGTGTCAGTCCCTGGGAGGGATCAGAGACACTGCCAATGGATAAGTAGAAGAAATAAAATCAGGTGATTGGAGTTTAATATAAACAAATTGATTGACTGTTGAACCAACGAACCTTGGTCATCTCGGGCTCGAAGATTTCAACTAAAATATCTCGAATCTTCGCATCTGGTCTAGTGGAGTCTCGTGGAACGGTCTGGACTGCTTCTGGCCTGTTTCTAACTTCTCCACCCCACATTTAAATCACAAACCTTCATTTGCGTGTGTCAGTGCAATATATTTCGGACGTGATCCCATCCTGACCAGTGTTCTCGGGGCTTGTGCAAACCACTGAAACTAGTCATGGCTCACGTTCTGGCTTCTGGAATGGATCAGCTGATTATATTTCGGGACTTTGTGCCATCCTGCTCCCAGCCCTTCTTGGCGGCGCTGTCACGACCGTGGAGGGCCAATGGGGTGGCTTACCACTTCCAAGGTGTATGATGTGAATGCTAATTATTGGAGAGTATGTGTGATAACTTATAAGACTGGAGGCGAGAGTCAGCTATTACAGTGATGTCTCAACGAAATCCCCATTCACCAACTGTTCCTTTCTCAGAACATGTTCCCCGGCCTTTGTACAATCCGCCGGCAAGCGCACAGTCCGATAGCTGGTCCTCGAATGAAGGTATAGCCTGGGTATGTCACTGGAAAATTTTCTCTGCCAGTGTCGAAACTTACCATGCCCCAGATTGCCCACAATATCTTTAGGAGTCCACAGATCGGGACACAATTAGTCCGGGTCATTATCAGCGACAACTCTGGTAATAATGCGGACATTTCACGGGTCATCACATCACATCCTTCATTCTCTCCCATCCGGTGGACCTCTGGTTTAAGATGTGCCGCACATCTACGAAATCTCAAATCCCAAACCAATGTATGTATGCCTGATATCCGGTCTGTTTAACACTCATTATCTCAAAATAGAATTTCCATGAAGACCCAGCAGCTCGTGTTCCAGCGAAGTGAGTATTCAAATACTTGTGTGACTTCAAACTGGCAAGTAATTCATGTGCCCAGATTGTAAAACGCCGGGGGGATTTCCATATTCATCGTCTTTGTACTTCCAGTCATGACCAGATGACATTGAAGCGCTACCAGTGTCTACATAGTGCTAGAACATTGTATATGAGGAAATGGCAGTGGCTACTAAATATTCCCCCCTGTGGACCGACTCGAAGTCACTCGAAGTCGGGCGAGTCGACTTGCTTCGACTCACGAAGTCGGGCGAAGTCACATGAGTGACTCGGCTCGGCTCGACTCAAGTCGACTTCGTGAGGTCGACTTGGAGGGTTGGAGTCGCGAGTCGCGGCAACACTAGTCTTGGTCAGGTAAGCCAATGTCAAAAATGTGCTTCACAACATCTTTGATCTCGTCTGTAGTAGTATTGAGATTCTTGGCATGGGAGTAGCGGAACACGAGCGCGTGCTGGAGAAGAAGCATCTGTGAGACAACACCGTCTTTACGATGAGGGGCTTGGAGGGTGTGCCATATTTCTTTGGAGGTTTTCTGGTCACGAATGCTGGCCTTCTCCGCACTGGTGAGTTGCATCCGCAAGCACGCTTTTGCAAGTTCGTCATTGTCATTCCAGATTTCCAGCTGTGCTGGGTCTGCAGGCTGCGTAATAGTGCTGTCGACATATTTACAAAGCCCAGCGAGGGTGAGCGCATCGGTACAGGTCTCCGCTCAGTCGACATAGTTTTATTTTTCTTTGTCTAGGGCGGGGAATTCTTGGAAGTGGGATGGCGCCTTTACAGCGGTTAGTGGGGTTGGTGAAGACATCGTAGGATAAGTCTGGGGGTTCCTGAGGTGCACAATTGTTATATACCGAGCCGAAGGAAGGACAAGATGAAAGACTCCGGAACCGGAGGATCGGAACTTCCGGAAAGTATATGGGGAGATAACGCAAGCACCACAGGACAGTAGGATGTGCGTACTACCAAGGCCAGCGAAGGAAGGAAGACCGGGGATTTAACTGGAGGATGACTCAGTGCAAAGCGGAGAGCAAAGCAACATTAATTATCAAACTGAAGTACATGGCATATGTTAAGGGTTTATATAGCTAAGTCCTAATTGTATTCCTAAAAAGGTGTGAGTCAGGTGACCTGTCGGACATAACAATAATACGAGTCCCAAAGAGGATGGAGAAGTGATGTCAGAGAAATTGACAATAAGAACATGGATTATAAAGACGGATAAACAGGAAACGCTCAGTAATCCTTCATTGCGTAAAAACCCGATGATCCGCCATGGATCTGAGGATGGTCCATCCAGTTCCGGGCTCCGGTACTGGACATGGACCGGAAAGTCAAGGACCGAGAAAGCATGGATATAACAACAATGAGATTTAGATGTGATGTTTCTTTGTGTCCGACTTCAAAGAGCGGACAATAGGCCCATAACCTGTAGAAACTAGACACTAGACACAATGTATCTCAGTCAGAGTGCGTAACAAAGACTATATATAAATATGAATATACCTAGACACAATGTATCTAGGTGATATATAAGTAAGAGAATCAGCAGATCACGGATAGACACTATACCTCAGTCAGAGTGCATAACAAAGACTGAGGATATAAGTGCTGACTCCGTGTGCCCTATACGGCGCGACGCAATCAGGTGATGAGCGCGAGGCTGGATTTCCTGGTGGAACTCCAACAAATTTGTAGGTACATACTCACAATATTAATGTATTGACTCGGCCATGGTAAGGTAAGTGGCATACAGTAGAGACTCAGATTCATCCTGAAATTTCATGTCACAGGGTTAAACAAGAGCACAGACTATGTTATGATTATTTTATGATGTCCATGGCCAGCAGAGGAGTGGGTGAAGGGTGAGAAGGGCAACTGAGAATACTCACGATCAAAATCAACAAGAAAGAACAAGTCGTTCAAACTCCACTTGCTCCAATTCGGGTATACACAGGATCACCCGGGATTGCGTGATTTGATCGTAACCAAATGGTTCCTGCATCGCTCTCGCTTCTCTCTTCCCCCCATCCCTTCACACCCTCCCTTTCAAGCTTCAAGATCTGCTCCTCGCAATCCCTCATCTCATGTGGCCTATGTTCCCAATCAGGTTGTGCTGGAGGTCTTCCCCCCTCCATGGTTCCTCCCTCCAGACCTAGACTCGCTCTGTGTCTGTTTCCGTGGTGCTGCGTCACTTTCCAGCTGCATGTGGCCATACTGTTCCTTTCCCGTGTGCTGCGTCGCTTCCCTGTGCCGTCTGTGGCCTCATTACAGTGCACTGTTCGCACTTTTGCTGCATGTGGTGTGCCCTCTTGCAATTTTCACTCACCTCTCCATCTTACAGCCAATGCAAATCACGCAGAGTGAGCTTCCTTGCTTAATGTATTCTCTACTGACTTCTTGATAGACTATTTGGAGACGTCCCCTTATTCTTGCCTGTAAATTCCTTCACCGTGCAAAAAGAGACGGCTGCACGAAGGTACACCACATCCTGTCATCATGTGTATGTCCATACTTACTCTGTTTTAGCTTCCTCATACATACGGTGTAGCCATGCCTGCCCTCTTTCCGCCACGTCGGCCAACAACTGGCGACATCCGCCACTGAGCGCCCCAAGTGACACCCGGCGTGAACAGCACGTCAGCGTGTCCGTATCCTCGTCCGTCTAGCAGACCTGTGGCCTCTGTCCTGCGGGTTTCATGGACCTCCCCCTGACACCCAGTTGCCCACGCTCCTGTTCGTAGCGGTGTATGAGGCACTCGAAGTCATGGTGTTGGTTATCAGTAGCAAAGCCATGATGTGGAGTAGTAGCAGTTTGTAGTACTGATATGTGGTATATACAAGATCTAATGCATTCTTTTTATACCTGCTTTTATCTGTCTTATGGGTCTTTATGAGTGTCTTGATAAGTCTTGGAGCTTGTCTTTGGAAAGACCTATTGCATCTTTGCGTCTTGCCCAAGACGTTGGGTCTTGTCTAAGACAAGTGAACCTGTCTAGCGAAAGACGAGCGTCTTTGAGAAAAACACATCTTTAGTGTCTTTGACATCTTTCCCAAGACGTCAAAGACGCCAAAGACAAATGTGTAGTTTTACTGATGCAAGAGGTCCGAGTCTCCGGTACTGGGCGACTGTGTTCTGGCCCTGTCTCGCCTCGTAGTATTTTGGGCTGGCAGCCTCGCGCGCGTGGTATATCTTGAACGCGGTCTCCCATCCAATCTTTTCTGCTTCTTCAAATGAAATGCCTTCCCTCCGTTTCGCAATCTCTGTGTACCCCGAGCGAAGCCACGTTGAGACCTTATACTTTCTGGAGAGGATGATTCGTTCTGCAATTTCCGTGAGTTGGTTAGTCAGCTTCTCTGTCGCGAGTTCGCGGACTGCAAGGAAGGACTACATGGTTGACAGTTTCAAAACTGAAATCCATTCCTCCTTTGTCATGCGATTGTAATCCATCATCGGCGGCATCACTCTGCACAAATTATTTGTTCAATATTGACCAACAACGATATTAGGGTCTCCGAGTCAGTAACGGGTCGACTTACGTGGGATACAACACTCTCAGCAGGTGTTGGAAATCGATGCTGCTGATCCCCTCGAGCTTGAGTGGATTTTCGTCGCTGGACCCTTCTGCAGGGACGCCGCTCCCCACAGGAAGCGCGAACATTGTCTTGAAGATTTCGGAGCTGCGTTCAAAATGGTAGCGAGGAACCTTGAATAGGCGGTCTTCGACCTGGCTATCATATCAGTGTTTCTCATCCATGATCACTGCCACTCCGATCTTCACCTGAAACGTTATATTTTCCATGTAGTGTGTGGTATCTCGTGTCAAGTTGGGAGGGGCAGTGGTCATTCTTTCGCCGACTGTAGTGGTGGGTGGCAAGAGATGCTTGCGTCTGCCACATTGCATCCTCATGGCCTCGCACGCCCTCTCCTCTGGCGCCAATCCTCGGACCGATATCGATGAGGCAGTTTGCGATATAGGGGGTTTATTCTTATAAATTGGTGTTGCCAAGTCACCAGATTCCAGACAGGGTACCACTTGCGCACTACTTGACAGGCTATTCGACATGCTCCTTTATCCTCCGCAAACGGTTTTGTCCCACCCCTGGCGCTTCTTTGGCGAAACCTCTTCAACTCCGAAACTGAAACGCCGCGGTCACTGGTCCAGTGTCCAGCGTCCTTTCGGTTAGATCACAACTCCGTGCTAGCACCTGGAACTGAATATCTTTCGTGTGTCTTGCGTCTGAACTTGGGACTTGTGATTATCTCCCCATCGGTGTTATGTTCAACCTTGCCATGTGGCTCTCAAGATATTCAACTGTGCGACTGGGATTATTCTATGGTGTGAGCGCAATAAATCTATTCATCTCAGCGTACTGAATCTTTGATATACAGTGCACAGGGCTATGAAGATCGCATCTCGCGACTCGGAGTCACGAGTGGACGTGGACTCTCATGGGTATACTAGATGGGTGGGAGTGGGTCTGTGACTGGGTCCATGTATCTGGCGCTTGCCTTCTCTGCCTCCTTATACTCTCCCTCGAATGCTGTTTCAACATTGGTAGCATGAAAGCGGCCGCCTGTCATATAGCTGTAGCGGTATTCGTCTTGCAGGTTGAGGGCCGCCTCGCGTGCCTGAGAGATCCTGAACGCAGTCTCCCAGCCAAGTACTGCCGCCTCGCCCTCCGAGATACCTTCATCCCGTCGCGCAAGATCCGTATAGCCGGTGCGCAGCCAGTCTGCAACCTCATATCTCCGGGCGAGGACGATGCGCTCGACACGGTCGGTAAGTTGCCTGGCTAGCCACCGTATAGCGAGGTTGCGGACGTCCAGGAAGTACCACATAGTGGCCAGCTTTAGCACGGAGATCCACTCGTCCTTGGACATCCCATCGATCGACCCGGAGGGTAGTATATTCCTGTGCAAACTCGAATCAGCGCTGATTAGTACTCGTAGGTGTTTGGCTATGCACAGGGGATACAGTACTTGGAGGAGCCGCTCAAAGTCCATGCTGCTGATGCCCTCCAGCCTGAGGGGGTTCTGGTCGCCAGAGCCCTCAGCGGTGCCGTTGTCTCCCGGAGGCAACGTGAAGGTCGTCGCGAAGATATCGGAGCTGTGCTCGAAGTGGTAGCGGGGCA
Organism: Mycena sp. CBHHK59/15; assembly: GCA_029204085.1. Taxonomy (NCBI): domain Eukaryota; kingdom Fungi; phylum Basidiomycota; class Agaricomycetes; order Agaricales; family Mycenaceae; genus Mycena; species Mycena sp. CBHHK59/15. The sequence goes on from JARGXW010000584.1 coordinate 25,287, forward strand.
CTTTAAAGATCTGCTCTTCGACCTGCAGGGCATCTCAGCTGTCTGGTTGGTGCGGGTCTACCGCCAACGTGCTGGTTGTGGCTCAAACTGGGAGCGGGGGTGGTCATTCTTTGAGCAGGTGCGTGGAAGTGAGGTGAGTGCGTATATATGTCGTCCTCATGGCACTCGCACGGTTTCTTCTCTGGCGCCAATTCATCGATCGGATGCGGCAGTCACCGAGGTGGCCTTTAGCTTTGGAAAACGAACGACCTGGCTGCTCTCAGACCTCCATATTCACCATTCCCAATACAGATTCAAAGGACTTGCCCCCGACTCGGAGTTCGAAGGACTCAACCGGTACCCTTGTCTATCCTCAAGTCCTCGCTTTGAAAAAGTAATCTCCATTATAATCAGGTAGATCTCTCACATATCTCACTAGATTTAACCGCATCTTCGCGCTCTCTCCGCTTCTTTGGTTTCTTCTGAATCAGAGTTCGATTTTCGCGTCCGAGTCGAAACTCCCTTTAACTTCCAATGAAAGCTCAACCTGTATCGCAACGTTTGCCTGGAAGATTTATCGAAAGCGACCACGTCCTTCCAGTATTCGTATTTTGTCAGAATCCACTCTGATACCGAAATAAGCGGTCGCTCCGTTAAACTACAAAGCATGATCGATCCTAATAAAAGATTGGGAGATTCAGTTGAACTTGAATTGTCACGGTGCTTCAGAAGTTGTGGTGTCTCCCGTCGCCGTCCGGTGAAAAATTCAATTACTTCCAGACGATTTCCTGTTACGCAGAAAATAATATAAACTGTTCTGCGTATGCGTACGGCAATGCGCCTGTTTGAGCATTGTTTGAACATGTCGCGAGGACGCGTCCCAACACGTGCTGAGAAATCTGAGTACTCGGTTCCTATTTCGTTCATCATGATTCATCCCAAATTCATCCACGTTTCTTGCGCGTTTCTATTTATCAAACCGTTGAGCGTTATCGGCGCGCTCCGTAGATCACACTCCGTAGATAAGCCTTACCCTGGCATCTTGGCTCCCACCATCTGAGTCTGTGACTGTCTTCGGCAACTTGCTAACCCAGCACAGCAACGCGGCCTACGCACCGCTTCCCCAGCACCCCACCAGCACCCCGGACGAGGACGCCTTCGAGATGTCCCAGACATACGGCGCAGCGCCGGCGAGCGCCGCAGACGAGCCATCGAGCCCGCACGGTGCGGGGGAGAGCAGCGCGCTCTTGGGCGGCGAGCGCGACACGAGCGTCAAGCGCGAGGACGGGAAGCGCGAGGGCAAGGCGAGCATCGTCAGCTCTGTCAGCAACCTCGCGAACACGATTATTGGCAGCGGTGGGTTTCAGACGCTCAATGCTTCGTACGAGGTTGCTGACGCCATTGAAGGGATGCTGATGTTCCCCTTGGTCCGTCCAGCCGTTCTGAGCTATGGTATTATGTTTTGAGGCTGGTATAGGCCATGGCGTCCGCTGGAATAATACCGGGAATAATTACGTGTCTGTTCAGCGGCTCCGTCGCGGTCTTCGGGCTCTACCTGCTGTCCCTCTGCGCCGCACGCGCACCCCACCGGCACTCGTCCTTCTTCGCCGTCTCTCAGATGACGTTCCCGAAAGCCGCCATATTCTTCGACGCCGCAATCGCGACCAAGTGCTTCGGCGTGTCCATCAGGTACGCCAATGCCAGTGCCTTTCACCTGCGGCCACGCTCATGCTATTGCGCTCTAGCTACCTCATCATCATCAAGGGCCTCATGCCGAACGTCGTCGCGGCGCTTTACCACGACCTCGCGTCGGGCCCGCCGCCCGCGTGGGCGCTCTCCGGGCGCACCTGGATCAGCCTCTTCATGCTCATCCTCGGCCCGCTCGTGTTCCTGCGCCACCTCGACAGCCTGCGCCACACGAGTTACGTCGCGCTCTTTTCCGTCGGTGCGCCTCTCTGCCTCCTTCGCCTCTCATTTGTGTTAATGTTAATGTGGCCTCTAAATTAAACAGGGTACCTCGTCGTGATCGTCATCACGGTGTACTTCGCCCCGCTCGAGGGCATGCCCGACCGCGGCGCTGTGCACCTCGCGCGCTTCAGCCCCAACTTCGTCTCGACGTTCCCTGTGCAGGTGTTCGCGTTCACGTGTTCGCAGAACGTCAGTCGTGCCTCCCTTTGCTTAATGCTTTTACCTGTTTCGCGCCCACTGACGCCGCGTGCACCAGCTGTTCCCGATCTACAACGAGCTCAAGCGTAACACGCAGAAGCGCATGAACATCGTCATCGGCGCGGCGATCGGCTCCGCGACGCTCACGTACGAGGTCATCGCCGTGTTTGGGTACCTCACGTTCGGGTCGAAGGTCTGTCTGTCGCTGTCTCTGTCTTCATCTTCTTTCTCTTTGCCTTTGTCTTCGTTTCCCCCTTGCGTTCCGACCTCCCTAGATGGAGTCTTCTCTGAGTCACGTCGAGCTTTGTCTAGACGTCAGACGGACGAACAGTTTGTCTGCCTATGCGTAGTTCTGTCCACGGCATGCGTAGCGCACGATGCACAGCTGGCCATAATTCGCTGTGGGACGGCGAGCTACCGTATGGCCGAGTCTAGCTACCTGTGGTTGGTGGTTAGAAGGATATCTGAATCCCCTTTACCACATTCTGCCTAATTGGACTAGGTACAGCCGTCTACGTAGACATGCGGTGGGCCGTCTAGTCTGTCACCGGACCTTCGCACACTCTGACTGGAATGGGTGGAACGCAGTGAAATTGCCCTCGTCTTTCTCTTTATCTTTCTCTATGTCCCTGCCCGCACTAACGTCCCGCTCCCTACCTAGGTTGGCGCGAACATCATCGCGATGTACCCCTCCACCTCGCTCTTCATCGCCGTCGGGCAGGCCGCGATCGTCGTGCTCGTGCTCTTCTCGTACCCGCTGCAGGTATGCTCCACCTCTCCCGTACATTCCTATATTTCCATATTAGGCTAACCACCGCTCTGCAGGTACACCCGTGCCGTGCGTGCCTCGACAAGATCTTCCACGCCGGCGAGATCGACAAGCCCGCCCTTACCGCCGCCGCCGTAGAGGACGACGTGGACGCGGATGTGGACGCAGTGGACGAGGACCACGCCGGCGCGGAGATGTCCCCGCTGAAGCACGCCGTGCTCACGACCGCGATCGTCGTGTCGGGTTTTACGATCGCGTTCTTCGTAAATGATCTGCAGCTGGGTGCGCCGGCCTTCCCCCCCTTCTTCGCGTCTCGGACGCTGATTGACGTGGTGATTGATGCGCGCAGTCCTCTCGTTCGTGGGCTCTACGGGCTCGACGACCATCTCGTTCATCCTTCCGGGGTTGTTCTACTGGAAGGTGTGTCTTTCGCGCTTCCCTGCCCTGCCCTTGCCATCTAACGAATCAACGATTACACTACCTTCAGCTAACGCGCGCCGACCGCAACCGCAATAACGCGCTGAGCCTCGGCGCGCTCGCGCTCGCCGTCTACGGCATGTTCGTCTTCGTCTTTTGGTACGTGCTTGCCTGCCCTTTCTTTGCCACGGTGCGATGTGTGCTCATTATGAGTTAGCCTGAGCTTCAATATCTACCAGGTTATCTACCCGGTCGCGGGAGGCCCGAGGCACTAGAGTTACATATAAGGTCTATGATAGTAGGTTTTAATCGGGGTAATGTAGAAAGGAATGCATATTTGGCTTGTATTCGACAGCCAGCCTTTACTAGTACTCCCTGCGAGGCTGCGGACGTCCTGCATGGCAACTTAGAACCAGAGGTGTCGTGACGATTCCCCGCAAGAGTTCATGGAGCCGCATTATTTTAAAAACACTTTTACACTTAAAAGCGATCATAAGAGAGAGACCCCAGGCCGTCGGCTTATGCTTGCGCTCAGATATACTACAGCTCGCAAGCACGCCGGCGTTTTTTCCGCTACGCGGTGACCTTCCTTCCCGTCCCTTCCCGTCCCTTCTTCCCACGTACACATGGACCGCGTTTCCCTCCCCACACGGACCGCACTGCGGGTTTAGAGGAGATCGCCGAATGCAGCCATCTCGGGGCCACCGGATTCCTGCACGGCGCGTTAGATTAGATCCGGGAGAGAGGATTGGACGGAGAGACGCACCCGCATACCGATTTCCCAGTCTGTTGGAGGAGAAAGAGAAGGGGGAAGGGAAAGACAAGGTCAGTCAGGGGGGAGGGGAGAGGCAGGAAAACGCACAGCTGTAGATGGTGGTGACGGCCATGAGAATACCCGTACCACTGCCGATGGCGCCCATGAGGTCCGCGGCGACGGACAGCAGCCCGAGGATCGCGCCGCCCAGCGCCGCAGCGGTTGGGATCACGCGCTTGAGCTCCTTGTACATCGAGCCCTCGCGGTGCCCGGCCATCACCTACGCACTCTTCAGAATGCAGTTCATGCCGGAGATACGGGCGGGGGAAGACGCACCATCTGCTGGTCCTTGAGCTGCTTGGCGATGTCGCGTGGGCCCGAGCCGGAGACCTCGATCCAGGTCTTGGAGAAGAGCGCGCACGCGGAGAGCATGAACACGATGTAGAGCGCCGTGTGGATGGGGTCGACGATCGCCTCCTTCATGGTGTGCGGTGGGGACATGTAGTACGCGATGCCGGACGTCGCGACGAGCTGGTGGGAGTCTTCCATCGGCTATGTCATGGACTGGATTAGAGAAACATCTGCGTGCGGAACGGAGGCGCGACACACCTCCCAGACGCCGAGAAGCTTCACCAAGAAGTTGCTCGGGAAGCGTGAGGCGAGCATCTGCGAGAGGATGAACACGTTGGAGGTCAGCGCGGACTCGAGCATGATGGGCATGTTGGAGGTGTAGAATAGCTTGATGGGGTACGAGCCACGCTGCCCACGGAACCGGTTGCTCTTGACGGGTATCTCAATCCTGAAGCCCTGCAGGTAGATGACCACAACGAAGATGACCGCGGTCGCGATGAGGTTCATGACGTTGGGGAGGCGGTCGCGCCAGAACGCCTCGCGGAGGGCGCGGCCCTTGTCGTTCCACGTGAAGAGGAGGTGGAAGAGCGCGACGATAGCGCCCTCGAACTCGGGCCCGCGGCCGGTGTTGATGGTCGTTGGCGAGAACGCCTTCCAGACGATGGATTCACAAATGTTGGTCGCGATGAAGAGGGAGATGCCGGACCCGAGGCCATAGCCTTTCTGGAGAAGCTCGTCGAGAAGGATGACGATCATGGCCGCGGACACGAGCTGGATGATGAGGAGGAGACAGACGCCGGCGCCAAGTTCGCTCGGTTGGCCGTAGAGCCCTGTTAGGACGTGGACGGTGCCTTGGCCGAGCGAGATGATAAGTGCGAAGACTGCAGCCTGGTCAGTATATGGTAGCATGAACATGTCCTTCGACCCTCACGTTTTTGTGCGCCGCTGAACAATGCCCGATCTTCCTTGAGCCCAAAGTCGACGTCGATCAAGTTGGCGCCTGCCAGCAGCTGCATTATCATGCCCGAAGTAATGATTGGTGTAATCCCCAGTTCCATCAGTGTTCCACGGTTAGAGGCGAGGATGACACGCATCCAGTAAAGCGGGTCGGACGAGTCGGACGACATGATACCGTAGAGCGGCACCTGAGAGCACACCAAGAAAATAAGGAGCGTTACAGCCGTCCATAGTATTTTTTGGTTGAAGGGGACCTGGGGAGCCACGTCAGGCTGGATAATAGGGTTAATTGGGATCTAGATAAACCTTGCGGTCTGGAGAGGAGACTTCTGGCAGTATCGGGAGGAAAGGCCGGACGAGGTTGAGGAACCGAACTGGAGGAAAGTCAGTGTCTGAGCAGGTGAACGCCTAGGAACACACATCCGCTCATGGTGGGTAAAGGAGCGGGAGGACAAGAGGTAAGAAGTGAATGTACGTGGCAATTCGATTTGGGTCACGCGTATGCTTTAGGGTCGGCTTTGCTGCTGTTTACTTGTTCCTTCCGACGTCGACATTTCAACCTAGAAGTGGCCCTTGCTTCCAGTATAACACGAATTGGACCCAGGCCCAAAATTCAGGTTTATCATTCACAAATCAAGCATTTTTTTTCGGGATTAGTCTATTTAACAAACCCCCTTGTTGGCAACAACCGGGGTTGTTCAGTTGTCTTTCTATTTAACAACCCCCCACGTGGCAGTGTTGGCTTAAGCTTTAAGGCCTTAATTTGATTAAGGGTTATTAAGGCCTTAATTGTTAAGGCTTAACGGTCTGGACGACGCTGTTAAGGCTTAAAGGTCCGGGCCGCCCCGTGCCGAGCCATCGGGGAACCCCGGATGAATATATTTCGTTTGAACGATAGTCTCTGACTTCTGGAGGTTGAAATAACTGCATACACTTTTTGGCTTGTCAAAGAAGCCTGCAAACTAAAAACCTGCAGCTTTGGGCCTCAATCATGCAACGAACGGCGGCAGAATTGATGGAGTTGTTGACCGAGGAGAAAGACGATGGTAGGGCCAACGAATGAGCCATTTGATCTTCTGAAAATGAGTGAAGGCTGTATAATCACTTGCTATAACCCTTGTTATGGTATACCATGCTCTACAGCGGCAACAATGGGTGTGAGAAATTATTTCCCAAAATGGACTTAAGGCCTTAATCCTGCCCTTAAGATTAACCCTTAAACCTTAATAACCCTTAACTGCTGGGGAGGCCGAGGTTTAACCCTTAATTGCCAACACTGCTGGCACGTGGTGAATAAAGGTTGTCACAAGTCACAAACTTGAAGCTTCGCTTTGACCGCGCGCATTAAGACGCCAGCGCTAACTTTCGCTGAACAATATTTTTGTCCCTATCTCATTGGCAGGCCGCACTAACTCATATAGCTGCATCCTGGTGAGATTTTATAATTTTTTGGTTATCTTTACTCAAATTTCGTGCTAACTGTTGGATTTTTTCGTTAACACGCCTCTGTCAGAGTAAAAGTTTTGGAGAAAAATCCTAACATCAATGGGCTATCCCAGGAAGCTTTTTGTCCCTTCAGACCACTTGACTGGGAGAATTTTGCGAACTTGATGGTGTAAGTCTCTGAATATCAATTGATTGCTGTGAAAAAAATCTACTCGACTGTGGTAAGAAGCTCTGCTCAAACGGGGGGCCACTAAGAAGTACACAACTAATGTGGGCTGCCTCAAAATTGTCGTAGGACTGCTGCTAGCGATGATTTTGTGACCAATTGATAAATAGCTGGGGTTGTTAAATAGAACATTTCTATTTAGCAACCCGGTTGTTTCGAACAAGCGGGGTTGTTATAGATTAATCCTTCTTTTCGGTCTCAACGTTACGTTGCTCTGAATTCTTTTACTTCACTGAAATTTCACACGCAGACGAGCATGACGAGATGATGACGATAGCTAGCCCCAGACCGACTGTCCAGTCCAGCGGCCACCTACAGATAAAAAAATATCACTGGACCCAAACTTCATACATTTCCTCCAGCTCGCAACTAAATCTTTATCGCTCCTTCGCCATCTGCGACATCCGACAGACGCCACGCCGGAACGAGCCTCGGCGGTCTAGGAACAGGGACCGGTGCAGTACCGTGAATGGTAACGGCCCTGCGATACGCTGCATACGCTGCCACGAACACTGGAAACATTGTCAGACTCAGCCATTCAATGGAGGTTGACTATCTGCGCTTACGGGTAATAAAGAGGAACCAGGACAGAACATGACTGGTGGTGTACAGGCCACAAAACGCATTGGTGGTGTGCCGATCATAACATGCCTCCTTGTTTCGAGCAACCATTGGTATGATGAGAACTGTGATAAAACATCGTAAGCAAAGAGACGGATATTCAGCGCAGTTCCTGACCTATCCAGGAGATGCCAAGCCCACACAGCACATAAATCTGGGCTGTAGTGCGACCGAGGAGCTTGGGGGACCATCCTTTGAAGCGACCTGTGTGCAACCTGCATGGTGAATTGTAAGAAGAAAGTTGACTGGAGACGGAATGACAAGTTATTCACAAGATAGCAAGGGTAGCGATTGTCACATCGGACCAGATGGTCGCACAGAGCTCGACGAGGCCTGATGTAAAACATCAATCAATACGGCCAAGTGGATAGTGCTATAAAAATGACTGACTCGAGTCTCGGAACTCGGACCCACTGAGCATGGCCCCCACCGCGAGAACAAAGATTGTGACAGCGAGGAACATCGCCACTGGTAATACATGAGTCTCATAAATGGACGCCGTATAGTACTGATATTACCATGAATTAGCTTATGCCTGTGAGTCATCGTAGACTCGCTGTAGTCTGGGCGGTGTTCCAATTCGCCTGAGCATCTTGAGCAGAAATGCTGAGAAACTTGAGCATCATCGCGTTCAACACGAGGAGGGTCGCCTTCGGCATTGGGAGTGCCAGCGCCGGCAAGGAAAGGGTCGTCCATTGTACTAGAAGTCGTGTGAAGAGTGACACAAGAGGCGTGGGCTCTTGTTTGGGCTTTTATTCTCTGTAGACAGAAGATCATAACATGACTGACCGCAGTGCTGCGCAGTTGTTCAACTTGTTGCGCAGCGTTCATTTGACTAAATATAGGCTCATGTCTCAAGTCTGTGGAGACCCATGTCCATTTTAGGACCCGACAGAGTCGATGAAAATGCTTGACCAGGATAACATACGTAGACACCAACTTGGCTTTACATGTAATGGCGTAAGATAAATATATTCTGGTGGAATATTTCCGAGGCACCTGTCAGGACCCCATCAGTTGGATCACCCCAAAACGAACGGATTTATTCTGCGAATCAGACTGCGATCACTCGACTTGATTAGAATCCGTTCGGGGGGTCGCTACTCTCCCACCGGCGTACTATGGCTTACATTGGGCTTGAAACGGACATAGAGTTTGAAACACCTGTCGCTTGAGTTCATTTCTTAACCGATTCCCTCCGGATCTCGCGGAAACTCAACCGACATATATTCCTCATAGGAATCTCAAAAAAAATGAAGGAGTTCCGTCCAGAACTAAGAGAGATACCACGAAGGTGGCCATCAGCCCAGTCAATCAACTTTAAAATATGGTATTCCTCTGCTCCCTCTTCACCAATTCCTTCCGGCTTTCATATGTAGACTATTTACATAAAATAAAACATGCTACAAAGAAATCCGAAGCGAAACGGGGCAGGACGCATCTGTGCCGTGTAGAAATGTATTTAATCGTGACATTTTTAACTCCGACTCCACATCAGATTCTATGGAGTAGAGGCCGTCGCTCGGCGCGTCGGACTTTGAAATCCAAATGTGACCATTTGTGACGCGTTCTTTCATACATCTCTGGCTGACGCGTCCTGCCCAGTTTCGCTTCGGATTTTTTTGTAGCATGTTTTATTTTATGTAAAGAATCTAAATATGAAAGCCGGAAGGAATCGGTGAAGAGGGAGCAGAGGAATACCATCTTTTAAAGTTGATTGACTGGGCTGATGGCCACCTGCGTGGTATCTCTCTCATTTCTGGACGGAACCCCTTGATTTTTTTTGAGATTCCTATGAGGAATATATGTCGGTTGAGTTTCCGCGAGATCCGGAGGGAATCGGTTAAGAAATGAGCTCAAGCGACGGGTGTTTCAAACTCTATGTCCGTTTCAAGCCCAATGTAAGCCATAGTACAAAACATGCTTTTTCCACTGGATGATCTTGGCTCTTGAAAGAGGACACTTGGACTGAGACACAAGATGCGCGATTATGTAAGGGAGGTTCAGGGCGGACAATAGCACATCAAATAAAGTAAAAGAAACACTATTCATTTTGAACCGCAAACCACGGAGCACGCGCATCTCCCCGCACACAGGGTATGTGTCATACTTGCACTCTAAGATTTTCGTCGTCCGCCGTCCACACAGATCAAGTAACGCCGCTACGAGGTGAACGACGAGACGTGCTCCTCGACGGCCTTCTTGATCTTCGCCTCCAGGTCACCCGTAATGTTCCCGCTTGCGATCTCCTCGAGCAGCGGCGCCTGCGCAGCGGTCAGGTGCGCGCGGAACTCAGCCTCCCACTTGGTGATCTGGTCGACCGGGACCGAGTCGAGCTGCGGGTGCGTCAGGTCAGTTACAACATGTGCACAAGGGAAAGGAAGCCACGCACCAGACCGTTAACGCCCGCGTAGATGATGGGGACCTGCAGCTCCATCGCCATGGGCTGGTACTGGCCCTGTTCTGCGGGATGTGTCAGCGGAAGCCGGAGGGGACGACGAGAGACGCACTCAGTAGTTCCGTCAACCGGGCGCCACGGGAGAGCAAGAACCGTGTCGAGGCGTCGAGATCGGACCCGAACTGGGCAAAGGCGGCGACTTCACGGTATTGCGCGAGGTACAACTTGAGGGAGCCGGCGAATTTTTTCATGATTTTGCTGAAGGAGGGTCAGTGGGTGAACGGTGTGAGAGCAGCGGCGCGTACGTCTGGGCAGCGGAACCGACACGGGACACGGAGAGACCGACGTTGATAGCAGGGCGAACACCGCGGAAGAAGAGCTCAGCCTCCAAGAAGATTTGGCCGTCCGTGATCGAGATAACCTGTGCGAGAGTTAGTACATGGTCGCTGGAAAGGGAGCGGACTTACGTTAGTCGGGATGTAAGCAGACACGTCTCCACCCTGGGTCTCAATGATGGGAAGCGCGGTCAAGCTTCCGCCACCGAACTTGTCGCTCATCTTGGCCGCGCGCTCGAGTAGACGGGAGTGCAGGTAGAAGACGTCTCCGGGGTACGCCTCACGCCCGGGCGGGCGACGGAGCAGGAGGGACATCTGGCGGTAAGCGACGGCCTGCTTGGACAGATCATCGTAGATGATGAGAGCTGAAGAAAATGAGCAACGGTAGAAACGGAGAAGTGGGACGGCGTACCGTGTTTGCCGTTGTCGCGGAACCACTCGCCCATGGCGCAGCCCGAGAAGGGGGCGAGGTATTGCAGGGGCGCGGCCTCACTCGCGGTCGCGGCAACGATGATGGTGTACTTCATCGCGTCGTTCTCCTCGAGCGTCTTGACGAGTTGCGCGACGGTCGACCGCTTCTGACCGATAGCGACGTACACGCAGTACAGCTTCTTGGACTCGTCCTGACCGTCGTTCCAGCGCTTCTGGTTCAGGATGGTGTCGACCGCGACAGCGGTCTTCCCAGTCTGTCGGTCACCGATGATCAACTCACGCTGGCCACGGCCGATGGGCACCATGGCGTCGATGGGCTTAAGGCCCGTCATCATGGGCTGGTTGACGGAGCGCCGGGGGAGAATGCCGGGCGCCTTAAGCGAGGCACGGCGGCGCTCGGCGGCTTCTATGGGGCCCTTGCCGTCGATGGGGTCACCGAGCGCGTTGACCACGCGGCCGAGAAGGTTAGGTCCGACAGGGACATCGACAATCTGCCCCGTGCGTTTGACGGTGTCGCCCTCCTTGATGAGACGATCGTTTCCGAAGATGGAGACACCGACATTGTCGGCCTCCAGATTCAGGCACATGCCACGGACGCCGGAGGAGAATTCCACCATCTCTTCGGCTGGTATGGGGTCAGCAAATACGTCTCTTTTCTTCACGAGTCGCGTCACCTACCCTGGACGTTCCTGAGACCCCAAACACGGCCGATACCGTCACCGACACCTGCAGCGCAATGAGAACAAGAAGACAAGAAAAGAAGAAGCAGTACTCAGAACACGGCCGGTTTCTTCGACATTTCCGGCGACAGCAGTGCCAGAGATGCGAGATTCGAGGATGGACGAAACTTCAGATGCAGCTAGTGGGTTCTACGCTCAGAACATCACCAAAACAGCGAAAAAACGGCTAGGACATACCAGGTTTTGCGGTTGCATATGAGCGGGCGACGACGGTGCTCTACGACGTGGACAACGCAGATGAGTTCTGGTCCAAATTTGACGGGGAAAACGGGAAAATATAGATACCTTGGATGCGGCGGCCAGCGCATGAGCGCGCACCGAGTTTCTAATGGCGATACGGTGCATGGGAAGGGAGCGGACGACGAGGGAAAGTGGTGGTAAAATCAGCCGGCCTGATACGGATTCGTCTTTCAAGCGCCGCTTGAATTAAGTAAGCAACTGTAATCAACAAACCCATCTCCGCTTTCCCTTCGTCTCGCATTATCCGGGAAACCCTTGGGTCCTTTTAAAATATATTTTCAAGGGACTGGAAAAGACTGCATGACTTCTAAGAGTTTCCGGAGCTTCAAGCTGTTTTTTTTTTTCCCGCTCCGAGTCGTCGATGTGTTGTGTATTTCAAAATGGACTTATATAAGTCCTAAGTGCACTCACTTCACATCCCGGGCTTCCCTTCTATCATTCCCCCACTCTAGATATTGTACATATGACGAAGTGTGTCTGAAGCCGATCATTTGCAGGTCTACTGTAGCTTCGACTTGACAGATACTAGTGAATCGTGGAACGAGAGAGGATGTATGGCGCCATCTCACATGCAGAACCATTCAGACGATGACTCGAGCAAGTGAGGCAAATAAGAAGCGTTAGATAGCAGCAGTAACACAGCAAATAAAAAACATCGATATCATCCTACACGCGCTCAAGCGCTCATGGCCCGTCCAGCTTGACTTTCTTTCCCTCCGAGCTCTCGCCGTCGTCGTCCGCCTTGCGCTTTGCTGGTGAAGTAGCGGAAGTCGCAGAGGGCGTCGAATCAGCAGGAGGAGCAGCCTTCTTTTTCTTCTTGACCACCATCGATGTGAGGTCGTTCACCACCTGCGCTGACGAGCCGGCCGGGCCCGCCCCATTGAGCTCCGCATCGAGCGCCTGCGCGACGAGCGCCGACGCGTTCTTCATAGGCTCATCTGGGCGCGTTTTGAGCTCCTCCACCTGTGCCCCTGTTAGCTTACTACCGACAGCTGAATGCGGATGCAATGCACACCTTCAACGCCAGATCCTCCTTCAGCCCCGCGAGCTCCTTCGTCTCGGCCTCGATCTGCGCCGCAGACATGTCGCCCACCAGGTCGTCGCGCACCAGCCGCGTCTTGCCCTTCCCCTTCCCCTTCGGATCGGGTTTCGGCGCTTCGGGCTGCGGCTGCGGCGGTGCGACGAGCTCTGCAAGACGGGCCTCGATGCTCTCCAGCGCGCGCTCGGCATGTGCAATCGCGTCTCCGAGGCGGCCTGACGTGAGATCGAGCACCATACTCAGCTTGTAGTGTGCCTCGGCGATCTGCCGTGAGGACACCGGGAGCAGCCCGACCTTGAGCGTCAACCCCGCCTCGTAGTCCGTAATGGCTTGGTCAAATTTTTCTGTAGCGCCACAGTAAATAGGAAGTTAGAGGCGCGGCCCAGAAACGCACCGGTCTCGAGTGAGACGTCCCCAAGTGTGATATAAGTGTCCGCGAGCTTGAGCTTGACGTCCTCGTCGTCGGCGCCGTCCTCGGTCTGCTTCACGTATATCGCGCGCGCAAGGTCGAGCACTTCCCACGCGGCATTGAAGTCATCTTCGGGCTCTGCGTCCTCCCCGTCCTCCCCGTCGTCGGCCGCCGCGTCGTCCGCGTCTTCCATGTTTTGTGCGGCGCTGAATAAGTCGATCGCCGGGTCATCGGCTTCCTCTGCGTCGCCCGAAAAAGACAGGATGGGACCATTCCCCGATGTCGACTCTACGCGCCGTCAATCGGTGCAAGGGACAAAAAAAAAACACGGTGGCACACACCGACGGGCTCCTCGTCCTCCGCGCCCTCTTCTGGATGCTCCTTCCCCAGCACAGAGCTCTGCGTTATCGCGTTCTCAAGCAGCGCCTTTCCGTACGCGAAATAGAGGTCCGCCGTCTCGGGCGCGTCGTCGCCGTGTGTATTTGTGCTGCGGGCCGCGACGCGTCAGCGGCTGCGCGGAGAAGGGGGACGCGACATACATGAGCTCCAGGGCAGTCGCGTAAAAGTCGACGGCCTGCTCGTACTTTTGGAGCGCAAAGGCGCGTCTTGCGTGTTCTATGGAGGTCTCGAGGGTCATTTCGATGCTCGCGTTTGCCATGGATGTGTCGCTGGGAGCCCGCGATGAGGAATCCGAGTTGTATTGGAGTATTGGTAGAACTTACGGGGCCATTTGGGAGATGGTGGTGGTGGGAGACAAAGAGTTCTGCGGCGCATCGCTTACTATATGTACAAGTCAGGACTCAGAAACAAAGAAACAAAGACAGTTTGTATTATACGAGATAAATAACTAATCTACATGACAACGAAAGCGTTCCAAGCCGAATGCACGAAGGAAAAGAATAAGTAGTATGGATGAGACATGAAACTTGCATGTGAGTGTCGTAGAAGCCGAAAGAAATGCGTGGATTAAATCAGCCACGCCGCCCCGTTTTGCTGCTGCGGCGCCTGCCCTGCGCCAAACCCAGACGTAGACGGCGACCCATACGCCCCATCAGTCGCGCCCCCGCCAAACGAACCTTGCTGCGGCATTGCACCCGTCGGCATCGCGCCTAACGCCATCGAAGCGCGGAACGGATTCGCAGCACCGCCCGTCATTTGCGGCCGCAATCCCGCTCCCAGGCCACCACCGCCGCCGCCGAACCCGCCCGTCGCACCTCCAAATCCGCCTGTCGCCGACGACGCACCAAATCCGCCTGTCGGCGATGGTGACCCACCGAAGCCACCCGCCGTCCCGGCCGCAAAGAACCCTGTCTGCGTCTGCGTCTGAGGCTGCATCGCGGGCGTCCCGGGCGCCGAGCCCGGTATTGGAGGCAACGCCTCGAGTAGGCTCGCGCCAAACGACGACGACGGCTTGAACGCCTTCATGCCACCTGTTGGCTGCGAAGACAGCGGACTGGGGGTCCCGCTCGAGCTGAACGCAGAAGAAGACGCGGCGGACCCAAACCCGCTACCCGTGGGGCTGAATGAGCCAGAGGGCGCGCCGCGGGAGAAAGATAGCGTGGGCGAGCCTGTGCCCGTGGGAGAGAACGAGCCGCCCCCTGGGTTCGAGAACGAGAGCGAGGGCGCGGTCGTGACCGGTGATGACGCGGCCGTCGTGCCAGTAAACGACGAAGAGAACAACGATCCCGAGCCTGCGTCCGACATCCCTGTCGTACTCCCGTTAATGCTGCTCCCTCCGTTGAGACTTGAGTTGGTGTTGCTGTTGTTCGTGCTTGTATTCGCCCCACCGCTGGACGCAAACGAGCTCGCGACGCTCGAGATGTCCGTCGCCCCCGGCCCCAGCGCGCTCGAGCTGTAATCGAATGCCTTCGTCGTACTCCCAGCAAAGCCCGTGGCCTGCGGCTTCACCTGCTGCTGTGCCTGTTGTTGCGCCTGCTGCTGCTGCTGCTGCTGCTGCATCTGCTGCTGTTGCTGCGCACCCATCGCCAGCTCCATCAGCGTCGGCAGCCGCGTCGGTAGTGCAGGCACTTCCTCCCTCGGCGCCGGCTGGCCAAACGGATTATTGCGCGACCCCGTCTGGTGCGTCTTCACGGCCATCAGCCCCGCCGAGTTATTCCCGCCTGGCAGCGCGCCGAGCGGCGCCGACGCCGGGCGCGCGATCCCCGCCCCCACGCCTATTCCGCCTGTGTTGCCGCCAGCGAACCCAGGTATCGACGGCACCGACGGCGCCGGCCCCGTCGCTTGCCCGAACATCATGCTCGCGCGGAACGGGTTCGCCGCCCCGCCCGTCATCTGCGGGCGCAGCCCCACGCCGAGCCCACCTCCGGCGATGCCTCCATTTATCCCCGCACCCCCGCCCATCGCCGGCCCCGCGGACGTGGAGCCCTGCACGGGAGGCGGGAAGTACTGGCTCGCACGGAACGGGTTCGGCGAACCCGTCGTCTGTGGACGGAGGAACGACGGCTGCGCTGGCTGTTGCTGGAAGGCGCCATTGGGTTGTGGTTGCTGGAAGGCGCCCGTGGGCTGCGCGCCGAACGCGCCTGTGGGCTGCGTGCCGAATGCGCCCAAGTTTTGAGCCCCAAACGCGCCTGTTGGCTGTGCTCCGAATGCACCCGTTGGCTGTGCTCCGAACGCGCCTGTGGGCTGCGCCGCGAACGCACCAGCTCCAAGCGGCCCGCCAGCGAACGCGCCCATGCCTGTCGCTTGCGCAGGCACGAAGCTCGACACGGGCCGCGCGCCGCCGCCGTACGCGCCAAACGGGTTGGGAGCCTGGAGCGCGCCGGTGGGCTGGCCAGGGAACCCTGTCTGCTGTACCTGCAGCTGCGGGACGCCTGTTTGTTGCATGCGCTGGAAGGGGTTGGGGTTCGAGGCCTGCTGCTGGAAGTACGCGGTGTTAGGGCTGCGTGGGTGGGATCAGTGGATGAGCGATACAATATAATTAGAGACCCACCTATTCGTCTGCGGGTTGAACATCGTCGGCTGCGTGTCCTCGATGGCGGCGAAGAAATCGACAAGCGCGTCCGCCTTGTCTGCGCTCGCCTTGGTGTCGTTCGTGGTACTGCTCGTCGCGGCGCCGTTCGTCTTGGCGGACGCGGACGCGGTGGAGGTGGGAAGAGGGGGTACGGGCGATGATTTGCCTGTAGGACTTGGTTAGCGGCGAGAAGATGAGATGAGGAGTAGACGCACCCTTTCCGCCACGCCGGGCTGCCTCCTTGTTCGTGCGGTACTCTATTCTGTTCTGCTCAAACGCAGGGTCGTCGAGGTACTCCTGGAGAGCACCGGCGAGGGAAACGGGGGCCTGCTTGGGGTCAATATTCAAGGATTTGAGGAGTACGTGAGCCACTCGCATGCTTCAGATTCGGCACGGGAACATTGACCAGGTTCTGCAGCTTGCGCGCGATGCCCAGATACTCAACAACGCTCTCCGTCTGGGTGCAAAAGTGCCGGTAGATGGCGAGCGCCTCGGTCGCATCGGTGTGAGACATTTCGAAGTAGTTCTCGAGGACGTTGATGACACCCTCATTGCCAGCCTGGAAGAGGATGAGGAGGTCCTTGACGAGCATGCGGAGCGCGGTGAGCGTCAGCGGATCCTCCAGGTCGTCGAGGTAGAAGCGGCATGCGACCAGGGCGTCAAGCATGCGGTGGACCGCGCGTGTCTCCCGTAGCAGACCCTTCTCGACGGTCATGGAGCGCAGCTTGCGGCCGGCCAAGGTCTTGCTCCGCTGAATCGCCGGGGCAGGCGTTGGCGCGGCGGTCGTGATGCGGGCGTCGCGGTTCGAGTCGGACTGGACGCGGACGGCGTCGTGCTTCAGGTCGCGGTAGGCGTGGATGCGGGCGTCGAGGTACGCAGCATAATGTTGCAGGTTCTCCGGCGCAGAATAGCCTGCCAAAACATGTGTTAGCTTGGGCCGCGCATTGCGTATTCAATCATTCCCCACCCTCCCAATTCCCGGTCGACACGTTGCTCAGTCTCAACACCTGCGATCCAGAGAGATATCCGAGCACATTGTCCGTCGACCCGTTCCGAATCATAGTATGCAGCACAATGAGAGCTTTGAAGACAACGATAGCATTTGGCTCCCGAAATCGAGGGGAAAGAGCCTTGCAGACATCGTGGACCGCTCCTCCTTCGTCCCAGGTCGCAGCTATTATAGGGTCCAGATACTTGGCCTTTGGGGGGGCCGCCTTGGGCTTGCAAGCCAGCTTCACCACCTTGTCGTAGGAACTCATCGTCGGAATCAGCCAAGAATCGGAGGAATAGCCGACGGCGTGATGGTAACGGACGTGACCACATTCCTCCCTCTGAATCCTCAAGCTCTATAGGATCAGCTCTATGGGTCGACCCATTCTACGAGTCGACCGATTATTCTGTCCTAGTCTCAAGACTGGGTCCAAACTGGGTAACGGCCTGTAATTTTATCTACCCCATTAATACCATTCCCAGAGGCGCTCGATCTCTGGATCACGGAATAATTCCCACGACCCTCCCTCCCCCAAAAAAGGCAGGTATGTGTCAGCGGCATCAATTCGGCCATCACCACTGACAAGCACTTCCAGTTAACTGCCGCATTTTTGAGCACTCATTGGGTGTACAATGTGGATGCCTAGCACATATATTTTGGGCAACACACTGCTCAACAAGGTACTGGCAAAATGAGAGGGAAGTCGCTTCATCAGTGGCTGTGCAGCGCCGCGTCGCGTGGCCACATCAAATTCCGCGATCCAGAGATCACTCACCTCTTGACCATTCCAGCTTCAACTGGCGTACTAGTTACGACTCACACTCGAACTTTGGAGCCTCTGCTCAGGCCTTTGACTTTCTTCTCCGGTCTTCCACTTGTCTTCTCCGAGTAGTACTGCTAGTTGCTAAGGCAGAAAATTGCCAATAAACAAGGACAAATTCCCGCTATCTTTACGGTACTGCAGGTTTTTATGCAAAGGGCGGGCTGATTGACGGAATGAACATTTGGCAAGAAGGTGACGCTGTCGGTTGGGTTTTGAACACCGAACCCAGTGAACATTTGAGGTGACGGATGACATGGTGTGAACATTCGGTCGAAATGGTACAGTACTTGCCTATCCTGTCTTCTACCTGGCGCTTGGTCAAGAAAACTGTGTCTACACCGCTCATCACAGGAATGAATCTGGGGCTCATCTGTGTCGAATTTTGTGTGTTATCGATTGCATCTTCGCGCAATCCGTCTGCCTGCTTCTTCCTACGTTTTCCAATTGCACAAGACAGCGTAAGGAACGCCGCCGGATTGAAGTGAAGAAATGTCTTTGTGTGTCATCTCAGCTGATGCCTCCGGATCCCACTCATGCCGTTGCCAACACGACACGTCTCTGGTTTTCCACATAAATCACCGCTTGAATGCTAAAGAATACCAGATGACGTCCTCCTCCCCTCTCCCACCGTCCCGCTGGGTTAAATATGGTGAATCCTGCTGTAGCCGTTTTCTGACATGTTCCTCTAAATATCCCCTCCTCAGTGCGCCTGGGATCGTCAGGTCTCAAGATCTCTCAGATAGTCCTGGGCTGCATGTCGTACGGCTCCTCCGAATGGCGACCGTGGACACTCGACAAAGAAGAGGCAATCAAGCACATTAAATTTGTGTATGTTCTAAAACCTTCATTCTGCATCTCCTTCCAGCATGCACCCCTCTCAAAGGTACGATGTGGGCATCCAGACATTTGACACCGCCAACGTAGGATTGCTCACCACTCAAACTGGTCGTCATTGGCTGAAGATTCAGGCTAGGCGTACTCAAATGGCATGAGCGAAATCGTCCTCGGAAACACTATCCGAAAACTGCAGCTCCCACGCGAGGAGATTGTCATCATGACCAAGGTAGGTGGTTCATTTCCATAACGGATCCTATTCAACCAAAACAGGTTTATGGTTCCGCCGGGAAAACGGTGAACGTAAATGCGATGGAGTTGTTCCTCGCTGGACCTGACAACCTTGGCTACGTCAATCAGCATGGGCTGTCGCAGAAGCACATCATGGCATCAGTGCAGAACAGCCTGAAACACCTTCAACTTGACTACATTGATCTCCTTCAATGTCAGTGGGACTTTATTTATATATCCTGCATGCTGCTGGAAATAAAATTCTTTGCCAGGTCACCGATTCGACTACAACACACCGATTGCGGAAACAGTAATTCCTAGTTTTCTCAAAGTCAGCCACTCATCTACGGGAACCAGATGCAAGCATTGCATGACATAGTCAAAGCCAGATATGTTCACTACATTGGCATGAGCTCTTGCCATGCTTGGCAATGTAAGCCACAAACTCAACCCATCTAAGTTCAAGTGCACATCTCCTGATTTTCTTCTCCATCGTCAGTTCACGTCATGCAAAGTACACACACATAATCTCTGTATCGCGTCCATGGGCTACCTATTGACAACTTCCCAGACTACACGATCACTCACAAACTGACTCCATTCATCTCGATGCAGAACCAATACAGTCTCCTCTACCATGAGGAAGAGCGCGAAATGATGCCCTCGCTGAAAGTTTGCCCGCCTCCCTCCCTCTCATTTAAGGAGGCTCATTCACAACAGCACTTTGGTGTCGGCTCAATCCCTTGGTCTACCCTCGCACGTGGTGCACTTGCCCGCCCATCAACGTCCGCCACTGCAGCGACGCAGACTCTCCGACAAGATTTCCGCCGAGATGTACTTCCTCCTCAGGGTTGGGAACAAGGCTGTCATAGATCGGTATGTACTTAGGGCCATATTTAAATACTGGTGGACTCTGATTGACTTATTTGGGGTGTGCAGCGTCGAGGAGGTGGCTAAGAAGCACAGCGCAACAATGTCACAAGTTTCGTTAGCGTGGCTCATGGCAAAGGAGGGTGAGCATCATTTTTTCCCCCATTGCGCTCAATGGTGCGGCTTGGTAATGAATTTCTGAATTGCTAGGCGTGACAGCCCCAATCGTTGGAACCACTTCACTCGAGAAGCTGGAGGATCTGCTAGGTGAGACGAGTCAATTCCAAATCCACCTCCTATAGTTGACCCGCCGTCTTGACATATTAGGTGCCGTGGATGTCAAACTTACGCCAGAAGACATGACCTACTTGGAAGAGCTGTATCAGCCCATGAACATTTTCTTGTATAACTAATTATCCGTTGTTTTTATCCCGCACTTCCTTTCGGGCCATCAATATTGGGACGCACGAATAAGGTCAACCTCTTGTGGACACGTCGATGCAGTTTGAGGTCCTCTAGCAAGGGAGTTACGTCGCGTGCCTTTCTTGTGCTTTGTATCGTCGGCTTGCATTTGTTTGGCAAATAAAGGTTATTTCTTTGGAGATTAATGTTGCATTCAATTTCTCCTGTCACGTCACTGCTTACAGCTCTTTGCGGAACATAGGGCGGCCATTTTTTTTTTTCCATTTTGAGACATTTTTGATCATTTTGACCAGATTGGCCGTTGTGGGCTCAATTCAGGGTGTGGACATCTGGAAACTATATGGACAGAATCCCAATGTGAATCCAGAGGGCATGATGTCCTCAGTTTTTTTCTACCAACCTTATAATGAATATAATACAATATTATACCATTTCCACGGAGATCTCCTGCCACACGAGGAGGTAAGACTCTAAGAGCCTGTAGTATCATCAGAATAGACATATGACTATTCCAGAGGGCGCATAGAAGCCAGAATTTATTTATCACCCCTCCAGCGTGTGAACAATGAGATTGAATTATTTCTCGGAATTCCTGCGCATCATGTCACTCCCAATGCTAGAAGATGCCATCTTTCAGAACGTGGCCCAGAGAATGACACCCTTTTCTCACTTCTGACCCTTGTTTGCTGCGACAAGCTTCCTTTGTCTTCCATTTCCCTCCTCTACACTGCCCTGGTGACCCCCACCCTCATCTCCATCCTGGAGGAAAACCCAACTGTCAACACCCTCTGCATCCACATTTGCTGTGGTGACAACCACCCCGTCAACGAGCTCATCATGTGGTTGACCCTCAGCCCCAACCATCCCACATGCTTCACGCCCAACCTCACGACATTGGAGTTTGGTGGTCATGGGACCTTCGACGAGGCGTGTTTCCTGAACATGGTGCAGTCACGAGTCCCTGCGTACCGAGTGCAAGTGCCAATCCATCAACCCCATTGCACTCTGGATGCAAAAGGCGAGTCTGTTGCCACACACTGTGCAGCATCTCTGCATGATGGCGCAGGGAGTGCTGGATTTGTCCATAAGAATGTTCTTGTTTTTCTCGAACAAGTTGCCAGATCTGTAGGAGTGGGTTATGAGCAATATCTTGGCTACAGTTCCTCTCAACTTACACCTTCTATCTTGTCCCATGAATGGTCCTGCTACATGCAGTTGTATCATACTAAAATCAGTAGCCAGAAGCTGATAGTAGT
The DNA here is from genome assembly GCA_029204085.1 of Mycena sp. CBHHK59/15. Lineage (NCBI taxonomy): Eukaryota > Fungi > Basidiomycota > Agaricomycetes > Agaricales > Mycenaceae > Mycena > Mycena sp. CBHHK59/15. Next base: position 46,965 of record JARGXW010000584.1, read on the forward strand.
TGAAACGACTCCTTTCCCTTGAAAACAGGGTGCAGAAAATATCTGACACATTTCAATGCATAAATTCACCAAGCTTGGAGGAATTGTGGCATTAGCTAGATCCCGCGATTCATCAGCAGTTGTTGGAATCATCATTTCGGAAGCGGTACAACAACCTGGTCAAGCCTATCCATTTCCTTCCACTGCTGACTCCCCACATGTACCCTGGGTTCCAGTTTGAAGCCTTCCACATGCTTGGAGTGATCTTTCCAGTAATAAAAAGGGATGCTCACCTTTCTGTTATATGCAGAAATTCAGGCAGACATTGCAGCACTCGCTATTAGCTGACACAGTGGCTGCATGAGGACCTGGGACCTTATGTAAATAACCAGTGAGCGAATGTGGATTATACCCAAGAAGCAGGAAATCACTGACCATGGTGGAGTAGAAACCAGACTAAGTGCAAAAAAACACCATCTTGCAAAGCACAAAAAGCCTTGCTTTATGGTGTCTCTGCAGCCAGAGTCAAACCGCCGCCTGCCCAGTGCAACTACTAACATTGCTACAAATTTTCGTGGGGTGATCTGCCAGTAATCAATAAGGACTTCCCAGCTGGTAACTGAATGTACATATGTATCACCGTTGTGGAGGGACAGATAAGCTGGGGATTTGCAGCAGTAAGTACTAGTGTCCTAGAGATTGAGAGGTGCTGCACCTGGAGCATAGCTGAAGGACATGCATGAGAGTTCCTGGCAACCATCTCCCATGATGTGTTCCACAAAATGCCTTGGCTAGTAAGTAGTTTAAATTTGGGACCCACATCCATGCCATCTTTCACACCATCTGCCCAGAGGACGCTCCACGAACAGCACGGGTTCACACTGTTGCTCGCTGCGAACCAGAACTAGCAGCACGGGGCAGAAAGGGGCATCGACCACCACTAGTGTGCAAATCAGCGTGGACAGGTGTATTTCCTGCAGATTAGCCTGCATGCTGAGATCCCTGGCTCAGCAGGTCCACGATCCAATGTCGTGGGTGCAGATTTGCTGACAAGTGGGCAGATCATAGAGTCAGATGGGCCAAGGCACGCATTAGGGAAGGGATGTGTCCCGTGGTTGTGTAAAGCACCATGTAGAATTGGGAGAACCACGAGTTGACGACATCGGTTTCACTGAGGAGTATCTTGCATTGGACATAAGTGCCATACATTCATCCTGCCGGCCAAATGCCATAGTATGGGCCCAGTAAAAATAATGGGGCTGCCATGCATTAACACGGCAGTGACACGCTGGGTTGCAGTGTGACACACATTAACACAGCACTTGACGTGGCACCTTCCCACCACTTCCTCAACACTTATTAGCCTCTGAATTCACTTGTGGAATTCTATTAACACATTTTGGAAACGATTGAGGCAGGCAAAACTTCCTTATAATCCTTCTAGCTGATAATTTAAGCCTCAGGGAAAATGATGTGGCACCCAACAAACCATGTATTGCTGCCTTGCTGACTCTGGGTTCAACTCCCCAAAGGATCATATTGTATATTAGACACTGCTGGAATCAACTCCAGGCAAAAATCACTCAGGAAAGCATGAATATAGGGTGAGATTCACAAGTTGCACTGTGACACAAGCATTAATGTATCCCTTGATTCGGAGCCTCCCCAAGCTTTCACAACACTTTTGTCCTTGACACAGAGAACCAATCTCAACCTTATAGAAGTGGTTGGGGTGGAAAAATATATTACAAAAATTTGGAAGATATTGAATGAGGCCATGTCCACCCAAAAGTAAGTCTGCTTGAATTTCATCCACTGTTTAGTTTCCCCACCAACCCTTCAATCTAGCTTGTTGAAAGTGCTCAATATATATATAGATATGATGTAATTTGACTACAATCGAGGTTAGGTAGGACGTTGTTTGGTACCCTTTCATCTTACTGCCTTAATTTTGTTCTGACTGCAAATATTGACTGACCTTGGCAGGATTTTGTGCAGATCCTCTTATTCCCTGATTATAGCACTAACAAAGCTTGAAATAGGGTTCATTGAGCAGAATCTAGTGTCCCTATAGTCCCCAGAACATCGATTGACTTGGATTCAAGGTCAAAGGTATGTCTGGTTCATTCCGATTTTCATCATCTGGCTGACCAGGACTTCATATTACCCTCTGAAAGTGTTTCTATACAGATGAGTCATACTGTATTTACGGTCATTCATAGCTGCATTCAATGGGCTTTTAAATTACTGACCCAATTTTGTTCTCCCCATAGACTACTGCTGACATTTGGTAATTAGTTTGTTCAAACCCTGCTGTGATCCTCTTCTAATGCCAATATCCTTTCTATTGGCACTTTAGAAGTATACTATAACATTCCTACAAGGCTTTGTATGTGGATTGGCCAGCATCCTAGCTGAAAGGTAAGTCTGATGGAATTTCGACTTTTTTTGTTGACTGACTTACCAGAACTCAGTCCTTGCCTCAAAGGCATCCAATTACCATGGATTTCAGATAAATATATCGCTGTAAATGTGTATAACACCCTCGGTCCACACCCGAAAGCTGGGTGAACAAGTTAAGAAAATAGGTTGAAATGTACTTAGTACCTCTGGCCTTGAAGGGATTGGTCGCAGGGGTCTGAGACACCACAACGGTAGTCAGATACACGAATGGAGATCCAATTATGTTGAAGTCATGTTCAATGCACATCACTGGTTGAACATTTCAAAAATTTTCTCCTTCTTTTTCAGTGAAAAATGTCGTTTATTTTTCACACATTTTTCACTGAAAAAGCAGGTGAAATTTTCAAAACATTTTCATCACTTTCTTATTTTATTTCAAATTTTCACCTTGAATTGAGAAAGTGCTGAAAAAGCTTTAAAATTTTCACCTTCTTTTTCAGTGAAAAATGTCTGAAAAATAAACAACATTTTTCACTGAAAAAGAAGGTGAAAAATTGAAATGCTCAACCAGTGCATTGAATGGAAGATACAGAGGTTCAAACGGTCAATGACACAATGCCTAAGTCAGATACCTAAAAAATGGTTTCGGGTTTTTGTCACAAAAGCATGCCTCATATGTATTGTGAGACTCTACCAGTGAAATTGAAGTTTCTGGGCTTTGTGGCAGTAGTTAGAGGCAACACACCACTCGCCGCATCGATTATGTAAGCAGTGCGGCAGTGTGCAACTTGAGCACATAAGGTGAAATTACACTAGAAACAATTGACTACAAAGAAAAGATATGGAGCCTGACATCCTTAGAAATGGATAGTGCTAAATGGCTGGGACTCTGTGGTAAGGTATGCATTAAGGTAAATAGTGGTGGCATGCATTAACACAACGTAATGCGGCAGTGACATGCATTAACGCAGCACTGACACACATTTACGCGTACATGATGTGGCATTGACATGGCAACAGATAATTCAAAGGACTGTTGAAATGACCAGAATAGTGTTTAAACTATTCATTTTCACTCCCCAAATGATTTGAAAAAGAATGGGTTGAAAACCAGTATAATTTCACCACAAGTCCTTCAGATTCCATGTATTTATAGTGTAATTTATAGATATATCAAGAACTAAACACCTGTAAAGGGCTCCAGATATGCAATAGAACCTTCTCAAGGACGTTAATCATGATTGGGAAGGCTTCAGCCAAGTGCAGGATTGCTGCATCAATGCCATGTTAATGCCGTGTCAGCGTGTGGCAGCCACGTCAAAATCTCTTGGCCCCTATAGTATCTATCTCGAAACATTAGTGTAAATCAAATGTCATGTACTCAATCTGGATGACTGCTGTTTACCTAGCCTGTCTATCCTACTATTCTTCCATACAACTCCATTTCACACACCACAGCAGAGAGAAATTTGGAAGGCAGCAAGAGAGCACATCTGAGTCTGACTCGACATGGAAAGAGATGATCTGGATCAATCCGAAGCCACCCCGATTGGATCATTCTTTCTTGACTCTTTCTTTCACTCCAGTTTTCACTCTCAGCACAAGGCAGCTACCACTCAGCCTGGATTCGGATCTCACATGATTCTAGCTAGATTATTTCCCTTCTACATGTGGAACCTCTCCTGATGGAAGGGCAGTGTAAACCAAGTGAAACAATATAGTATCCTCCCCTCAAAATTCCAGACTGTCAGCTTAATCTGTAGCAGTACTAGTCGGCATAAGACGGAAGTCGAGGCGAGCTAGCATCATGATCCGCATCCTTTCTCCAGAACTCATCCACCACCCACTCTGGCATGAAGTATTAGGAGAAATTTTTGATGCACTCACGCTAGTGGGATGCTCTGCAATCGTCAACTCGCTGCAGCTCATGGGTCCTGGTGCACAGAGCTTTATTTCCTTGATGACAGATAATCCTACAACAATGCAGTCATTCTGCCATCTATTCCAGAAAAAAAACACTTCTGGATCCTCACCTTTGCTTGCTTCCTCCACAGCCTAAATACCATGGTTGGTGAGACATGTTCCTGCCCTTGGATCAAGGGCATCGTCATGAAGGCAAATCAGGTGTTACATCTTTTAATGGCTCCCATTATTAGGGAGGACAGCTGAAGACCAAGGCCAAACAACTTCAAATCACCTGCAGACTAAAGAAGAATTGTGAATTGCATCAGTATGTGCTCATTCTTCTGTCTCAGTGTTGCCACCCATTGTCAATCACTGTCAATTATCTGTCTTCATCCAGATGTGCAGAAAAAAACCCAAGGCCTTTCTCCAGTTGCTCTGGATGTTATAACCATCATCCTGAATACTCCTGCCTTCTGGCCACTACTTGACCAATTGACACGCATTACAAAACCCATTGTCGACGCAATTGGGAATTGTGAATCTGTCACGATCCGTTCCATCGGACCCCAATCACTTCTGTCGAACATCTGTCAACCCCTCAGACTCCATCAGACTTACTATTCGTCAATCCCAATTTTGCCATTAGCTCTTATTGTCGTGAACGCTCTTATTGTTCCACCATATGCTCTTTAACAATTATGCACACACATGATTCTTCGCATCACCACGGAGGCTTTGGACTGCCGACCTGTTAACAATTACTTTATTGACTAGCTAAATTCTCCATCCACATATGTACTACACACTGGTTGAACATTTCAAGTTTTTTGGTGAAAAAACTAGTGAAAAATGTTTTGAATTTTACAGCAATTTTCAGTGAAAAACCAAGTGAAAAACTTGTAACTTCTTCATGAATTTTTTGAACTTCAAAACTTTTTCAGCACTTTTTCAGATTTTTTCACAACACTGGTTGAAGATTTCAAGTTTGCGCTGAAAATTTTGGTGAAAAATGTTTTGAATTTTACAGTAATTTTTCGCCAAAAAGTAGGTGAAAAACTTGAAACATTTTGGTGACCTTTTTGAACCTTGTGAAAATTTTCTGAAAAAGTGCTGAAAAAGTTTTGAAGTTCAAAAAATTCATGAGGAAGTTACAAGTTTTTCACTTGGTTTTTCACTGAAAAATTGCTGTAAAATTCAAAACATTTTTCACTAGTTTTTTCACCAAAAAACTTGAAATCTTCAACCAGTGCAAGGTTCAAAAAGGTCACCAAAATGTTTCGAGTTTTCACCTACTTTTTTTGCAAAAAATTACTGTAAAATTCAAAACATTTTCACCAAAATTTTCAGTGCAAAACTTGAAATGTTCAACCAGTGACAATTAGTTTATTGTTTTAATTGTCTCAAGCGGAAATATCTCGGACCCTGAAATTAGTATATATATATCACCATGTACTTACACTTAGCTCAGTTTGAATATCGACTAAGATTGTGCCCTACTTTTGTCTCGTTCTCAATCTGTCACTTCTCAAAATCGGGCCTTGGGCATAGGGAAAGGTGCAGTGCATGAGCTGAAGCCAAGCCTGCTCCATTTGTTGGCACCCGTCTCAGACCTCTGTTTGGACTCTGTCCAGACTTCACATCTATCTACAAAGTTTATCACAAGAAAGTCCCCAGCCGTATTGCTCACTTCACAACTTCATCTTGATAGGATGTCCCAGACTTCCATTGGCCTCTGAGAGTAACCGACTCTTGACAGAATCCCATCAAACAACTCTTGTGGATTGCATGCTAGAGCTCATTTCCAATCTTGGTAGTGCTCAGACTCCACGTCACAGTTTCTTGATAGTTGGCAATATGGAGAAAAAAGGAAAGATCCAAAGTTGCCTGTCATACAAGCTCTATCAGCAGAAAAAACTATCAAGGAAATCCGTGTACCGAAAGCACAATCACATGCACACTCAGTCAACATCTGGGATCGACAGCAAGCTTGCGAAAGACCTTGAGAATTCAATCACATGGATCCTGCCACTTGTGTATGAGAAGGAGAAGACACTGTGGAACAGGCCTATCAGGATTTACAGAAGACTTTGGAAGACAAAGAACCCGCACAAACATTGCAGGCTCAATTATTGATGGTGAACTAATTGGTTTCCGTGAATTGGATCAGGTTGAGCATGGCGAGATTGGCATAGTGGAAGAAGACAAGATTGATATTGTTGGGGATGATGTTACGGCTGCTTAGAGCATTGCAGGCATCATGCGCAGGTAGGAAAACATGATTTTAGCAGCTAAAATGCGAAAAATGATATGCCAACCACTGGTTGAGCATTTCAATTTTTTCACCTTCTTTTTCAGTGAAAAATGTTGTTTATTTTTCAGACATTTTTCACTGAAAAAGAAGGTGAAAATTTTAAAACTTTTTCAGCACTTTCTCAATTCAAGGTGAAAAATTTGAAATAAAATAAGAAAGTGATGAAAATGTTTTGAAATTTTCACCTGCTTTTTCAGTGAAAAATGTGTGAAAAATAAACGACATTTTTCACTGAAAAAGAAGGCGAAATTTTTGAAATGTTCAACAGTGAACTCTGCCAAATTCTACTGGCATTCTGCCCTGCTGTTCTGCTATTTATGCCTGGCTCAATCACCTCAAAATAATTCTGGCCCTGCACTACCTGCACATGTTCTGTACGGCTTTTTCCACCACATTCACGGCTTCTTCTTTGAGTTTAAATGGGGTTTACACAAGGGTAATCATTGAGTAAGCAAGACTACTCCAATTCCTTTACACTCCTCTCACCCTCTCTACCTCTAAGGTTGTAAGAGTGTGTGCTCCTCTCTACCCATGGGTCAAAGCAAGAGTCTGAGCTGGTGAGTTAACTCCCATCTCTCACACATCCTCCTATCCTCTTTACCTCTATGGTTGCAAAGAGAGTGACTGCTCCTCTCCACCCCATGGGTCTAAGTGAGAGTTCGAGCTTGAGGGCAAACTCCTGCTTTCCACTGTCTTCCTATGTTTTCTTTTCCTGGGCGCTTACTGACATAACATATTCCCAGGAAACCTGATGCCTTCACAAATACCTGGCAAGCAGTGGACACTCTTCGTCTCCTATCCCACTGCCTTGCTAGGTATATTGCTCTCATCTTCTTTTACTGCAGGCTTTCTTTCGAGTTTTATCTCACTGCCTTGTACACAGACGTAGCACTTCATTTTATTGTATTCCCACCCTACTCACATGCTCAATGTTCTTTTTTCTCTCTTATGCACCATCACATGCCTTCATGTATTTTCGCGTCCCTAGTTTGCATAACTACTGCCATCCAGAAACAGCATATAGACACTGGGCCTCTCCTCCGTATGGGAGGGGTTGATTTTGGCTAAAGCTCATCTCAAAAGAGGTTTGCAGCTCGAGACAATTGGATACTCCTATGGGCTTCGCTATCACCGTTTCAATTGTGCTCCTTTCTAGGGCCTCCTGTCTTTCCGCTCCTTTCCTTTCCTTGTTCATACAGTTTCCCCCTCCCCCTCCCCTCTTCCCCCCAGGTCTCTGTCATGTTGCTTCTCATAGACAGTATCGAACCTCGCACTGTGGTTCGTTCACCATCTGGTCACACTGTGCTGTCAGTTGCCTTTGTGCACTGGCACTTTCCAGGGCAGGTTTTAGGTTCTTATTTACTCTCAGTGGATGTTGGCATGTATGGTAATTTTTCCTGCACTGTCGACTGGTACGTGGCTCTGCATGTCCCAAATAATGTTGCACTGGGTCTAGACTGTGCTGTCTTTGTCTGTTAATGGCTCTTGACTCAGGGTCGCTGCATCACATCATCATTCAATGCATACAATCTTTTTTCTAACTCTTTGCACCCCTTGTGTTGTCAGTTTGTTTCTCTCTCTCACACACACACACACATAATCAAGGTGAATAGTAGTGTAAAATATTTGGTAGCTATATTTCTTGTACACACACTGGTTGAACATTTCAAGTTTTGCACTGAAAATTTTGGTGAAAAATGTTTTGAATTTTACAGTAATTTTTCGCCAAAAAAGTAGGTGAAAAACTTGAAACATTTTGGTGACCTTTTTGAACCTTGTGAAAAATTTCTGAAAAAGTGCTGAAAAAGTTTTGAAGTTCAAAAAATTCATGAAGAAGTTACAAGTTTTTCACTTGGTTTTTCACTGAAAAATTGCTGTAAAATTCAAAACATTTTCACCAGTTTTTCACTCAAAAACTTGAAACCTTCAACCAGTGACATGGGTTCAAACTTGCACCGCCATGTTTAGTGCAAAAATTAACTGACTCATACCGGAACATGACTCTGTACATCCGGGATCATGAAAACAGGGCCACCTTGAAGAGGCAACAACCATACCTTGCCCTTGCCCCATGCAGCATTGGATTGATGTATGCATCTCATAATCTTTACCGACTAGAATGTCATGGTGAAACCGAATTGCATGAGGCGCATCAACCTGCAATTTTGTTGCTCAACAAAAAGACAAGAACATGTGACACTGCTTACAGTGACTAAACAAGGTTCTCTATTGACTTGCAGTCTATCTATAAGGACAGGGCCACTGAAGGGCTACTTGCACCATGAGAAGGGTGCATATTAAACAGCTCCAGGATGTGAACCTGGTCAATTTGGTCCACAGTGATGGACCACACCATGGTGTCTGATTCATTCTCTAATATCACTTGAGCTCTTGTCAGTTCCTCAAACTTGGGTGCCCAAGGAAGAATCTTGTATGTTGATACAGCTTTCATCAGATATTAATTTTTGCCTAGGATTAGGGTGTGATGAACTCACATATTCTGTGGTCTGTGTAATGTTCCCACTATAGTGCCCAATGTGATGCCTACCCACAGACCTGATCTGTACATGGAGGAGTCCTTGATGAAGTACCCGAGATCATGTAACCGTATACACTCCGACCATCATAATACATGGTCAATACACCCGACTCCACATTGATCGCAGCTGGAAGGGAGATTTCATGTTCACCAATTAGAGTATGGATTTGTATAGTATCCCAGTGGGCAGTGGGGGTCAATGTGTGTGTATTTATATGCATGGGGCTCCAGATGGTGTAAGACATTTGTGTCTGACTAGGAAACTCCTCACATCCATTTCTATGTTGGATGGGTCACAGCTTCTGGGGGGGAAAAAGCAGACCACACTGGGATTGAAAACAATGGCCAGCTATTTCAGGCAGATTTTGGATGGATCGGATGTCGGATGTGGGGGGCTAATTGAGAATCTCTCAGAGCTCAGGCCACATGTCAATTTGTTTGGCATTGAGAAGGGCATGGTAGTGCCTGTGGATGATGCTACAGAGCTGCAGTGTTGTGGAGGAGCTTGTGTCTGCCTCTAAATGATTGGTGTCACTGAAAATGACCAGCCATTGTGAGGTGCAGGGCAAGATGTGGAAGACCAACAGTTGAAAATTGTGCCAGCATTGACACACAACTGATACCTAAAAAAACTAGCAGAAGATAGATAGTGGGCCCTGCCATGCCAGCAGGCTACATATTTATACCTCAAATAATCTTGTGCCTTATCATTAGGTGCACTCAGAGTAGAGCTCCTGTGTGCAGCTGCAGGTGACATAAATAACAGCTCCAATGATATCTGATAATGTCCAAAAGTCGACCTCCCTACTCAACACCATTGGGAAGTATGTTGGGATCCTGCTCGATGTTGTCAGCGACATGGTTTGGACTACAAATGAATATTTAAAAGTAGTATCAAACATCACAGATTAATACTTGAATTTTTTTATGAGCTTTGCAGCTTCACTTAGCCCTAGAATGTATCAAGAATGTATAGATGATTTTCAGTGAGTTGTGGAACAGAATTATTTGGTCCATGATGTGACCTTTGGAGAGCTCCAATCACCTTGCACATGACCTCCTGTGCCTGCAGCTGCATGCAGGAGCTCTACAGTCAGAAATATAAAATTTTAGGTGTGGATGAAAATAATTGTATTTAGACGTTACCCTGAAACGAGAACTTAACTGATAATTTTATGCTATGCTGAAATTTCAAATTAAATAATGCTGGAATAAGTAGTTTATTACGTATTTTCGTGGCGGCTCAAGCCATTGAATTCAATTGGGATCCCAGCATGGCTGAAACTAGTAACGAAATAATTGGTTTCAGTGTCAGTTTAGGACCACCTTATATCTGAAGACTCAATTGTGTTAAATTCTTTAGTTTAAATTTTAGTTTCATCTACTGTACCATTTCACTGCTCCAGAAACAATAATTTTGGCATCAATTTGGGCCGGCCCGAAATGGGCCGCGAAACAATTAGTTCAGGGGACAATTAAATCCCAAACAATCAGTTTCATTTGTGCTGAAACTGATTGTTCAGGATTTAATTGTCACTGAAAATAATTGTTTCAGGACCCATTTCAAACCAGCCAAAATTGATGCTGAAGTTTATTGTGTCTGTGGCAGTGAAAAGGAAGATGAATTCTTTAGTTCAAATTCTAGTTTCAAGACAATTGGATCTTCAGATATAAAGTGGTACTAAACTAACACTGAAACCAATTGTTTCGTTAATACTTTCAGATCCCAATTGAATTCAATGATTTCAGCCACCTTGAAAATAGCTAATAAACTACTCATTCCAGCACTAATTTCAGCATAGCATAAAATTGTCAGTTAAATTCTCGTTTCAGGGTAACATCTATACGGATATAATTATTTTCATCCACACCTAACATTTTCTATCTCCGGTGTGACTTCATGCCGAGATCACGTGAGCTATCAACTGTTTCGTCTGTGCAGCGAGCACCCCGGCGCGCGCCGGCCGCGGATCGCTGATAATCATAGAGCATACTGTACTATTTCGACCAAAGGTTCAGGTGACGGGTGACGGGGTGTCGTGAACCAATTTGGTACCGGTGACGGTGACGGCGAAATTTTGGGGCCCAAATAGGCTCAAAAACGCGAAATTTTCGGGGACGACATCCGCCGGACTACCATTTATGGTAATTTTGGCGTGATTGCCGAGGAATGAACACCGAACCCGTGAACCATGGAGGTGACGGGTGACATGGTGTGAACCTTTGGTCGAAATAGTACAGTAGCCCATTGGCTTCACTGCGTTCAGGGCCCATGTCGGCATAGCAATTATAAGCGGTGCGGACATATGTAGATCAGTTGCGGATCACTGTGGATCGTGGTCGGCACACTGTGTATCCCACGATCCACAGTGATCCGCATCTGATCCACACATGTCTGCACCGCTATGCCGACATGGGCCCTGAACGCAGTGCTTGCTTTCCGTCTCAGAATCGGTCAAACTTTGGCCAACTCCAGGTTTAGTACCCACGGTCTTCTTTTTTATTCAAAACAGGGTTTTCAGTATGTAGCGCCGCGATTAGCGCGAAGCCCTTCTTTTCTCGTTTGCGGACTCCGAATCTTATTGCAAAAAATCCCAAAGCCGTGTGCCGCACGGTGTGGGTGTGCCACTCCGTGGAAACAATATCTCTCATGCCTGGTCCCTCGATACCTGTACCACATCACATCTCCAGCATCCTATATGGCCCTAGTAGTACTCGCGGTCCGTGTGTTGCTAACGACTGACTCTCACTGGAAGCGACGCTCGGAACTCAACTTGGTGGCGGTGTCTGCGTCCATCTTGTTCATCAATAGCGCGCTGAACTGGCCAACGCCATGTACGTTATTGCCCGCCTTTCTCTGGTACACCGGCGCTGGTGGGGTGCAGAATACTTACAGCTTCGTGCATCCACCAGACTGGTAGAATACGGTTCGGCCGCATCCGTGCCGGTCCGCGTGTGCCATTGAACTATAGACGCAAGATAGACGCCTTTGAGAAGGCTGTCAAGTTGCCTCTTTGCCAGCCCACATCATCAATCTATTGCTGTGCTTCATAATATCTCTCACCACCGCCCATCGACATCTCTTTCCCCACTCGCCATGAATCCCTCATTACTGACCCTCGAACTGTGCACCGTGTTCATTGCGAGCACGATGTACGGCGTGTACTTGGTCACCCTTGGCATGGCCGTACGCAAGCTGCTGATTACTGAATCCCGGTGGCGACGGCGCTCTGAGATCAACTGGATAACCGTTAGCGTATCCGCAGCTTTGTTCATAAATGCGACGTTAGATCTCGCTCTCGCCATACACACCGTCGTTCACGCCTTTGTTCTGTACACGGGTCCGGGTGGGCCTGAGTATATCTTTCTAAATGCCTCAAGCTGGGAGAATTACCTCAAGGTACGTGATACACCGGCTCGACACTTTTAATACGTCATGGATTTAATAAGAGCCTCGATCAGACCTCCTCCGTCGGCCTACAGTCACTTACTGGCGACGCGATCCTTGTAATTTTCGGAATCTCGTTCAAATTTCTCACCTTGAATCAGCCTCACAGATTTACCGTTGCTGGTTGGTTTACTCTCGATCACGGCGGATTATCGCTTTCCCTGTGCTTCTGTGGCTGGTAAACGGCGTATGCCACGCACGAATGATATACCTCCAAACCACACTCCCAAACGCACTCGTCACAGCCGGGGAACTATGGCCCTGGGGTGTCGCATTCTGGGCCCTCACGATATGCATCAACATGTCTACTACGCGCAAGTGTTCTCCATCGTCCTATCGTCATCAAAACTTATGTCTTAATTTCTTCAGCTCTAATCGTATGGCGTATCTGGTCCATCGACAAGGAGAACGAGAGGCTCCGAATCCCACTAAGTTCGTCCAGCGATGTCGCCCCGAGCCCACTCGCCTCTGCGATGCGACGGATAATCGAATCCGGCCTGTTGTACACCACCGCCGCCTTCCTGACGTTCGTTGCGTACACCACCAAAAGTCATTTAGCCTATCCTGCAAGTGCCATTGTGCGTCCATCTCACACTGTATTCCATCGTCGAATCTTACTCTGCTCAGGAAATGCACAGCGTCGGGATCGCATTCAACTTGATTATCATACGGCGGAGCAAACACTCGCGAAAGGATGCGGCGCCTGGGACACTGCATACCTCGATACGGTTCACGCCACCTACTCAAACGGATAGCATTGGCAGTCTCCACATTGAGAAGGGCGAGGAGTAGGTGTTTGTTGGAACCTTGTATCATTTCAAACTGATGTGTGTATGTATCCAACAAAATAATATTGCTCGTTATAGAGAAGAGCACCCTTATACATCCTCGCCTCGCTAGAACTACGTTGTGATTTCTTTTCAACCACATAAGATCCCTCACCCAATTCTCACATAGCACCCGGAACATCAGACAATAATCTTGGCATAGATTTCTTGGAGCTTTTCTGCGTGATCGTCTTCTACCGCTTTGCGTCTAACCATAAATTCAACGGCGGAGAATATTTTTAAAAAGGCTGAACAAACCTGGTGTTTCCTTTCTCCTGCGAGACAATTATTCAACTTTGAGTCAAGAAGATACGAAACACTGACTGATGTCCTCGGTAAACTACCAGAAGGAACCGAGACAATCTGAGAAGGTTCACCAACTTGCTCGTGGTCAAAGAGCCTCTCGGCGAAGGCACGAGTGCGTTCCAGGATAGTCGTTTTTAAAACAACGTCGTCCTCTGAATTAGTAATCGGTTGGATTGGCTCCGCAAAGAGCACGGCAGCGGGCCTATAATGTCCCACGACAACGCAGTTCTGAACAAGATCGACGCAGGTAGTCAGGACGTTATCTTCGATTGACCTGCAACAAAATGTATAAATGATATAGTCCAATCATAGGACTTATGGTAGAATACGCGCTTCGTGTCGCAGAAACAGAGATGTTTCCCTGTTCGTATCCAGTCATCGTTACGGCCACCTGTGACAGAGGTTATTCAGCAAATGGACCTTACACTGATATCAAGTTTGCACCGCACGGAAACAATAAAATCCGGGTTGGACTTCCTCGAACAGGTCACCAGTGATATGGCCATCTGGTCGATTTCGTATGGAGGGGTGAGGGCAGTTGTCTGCTTCTGCAGGAAGAAAGAGGTCAAATAATTGCCCGCATTGAGCGCGTTGCTCGGCGTCCCCGTCCAGGTACGATTGATCCAATCCCCTAGTAGGGATGAATTCACATTGTACGCCCTCGATGACACGCATGGCAGGAAGTATTCCCTTTACGGACAAGGGCGAGACCAGGCATCCGGCCGAGCAACAGCCAGGTGGCCTTGTGAGTTGTAGGAGCACATGGCAGAAATGGGGAAATATGCTGACCGGTCTCCGTCGTGGCATACATCACCTATTTCAATATTGAGCAACACACAGAGAGGAAGTTCAAATGACCCACAGTAACAGGAATTCCCTGCTCCGTGGCCCACACCTCATCGTCGGGATTAAGGGCTGCTCCTGTGTAGTTGATTTGGCCCATTCCCTTAAGGGCAGCGAGAACGACGGGATCGCTCCGCGCAATGTTCAAAAGCTTCGAAAACCAGGGAGCATACAAGATCAAGCAATTTAGTCCTTCATCGTTCACCATAGCCAGAAACTCGTCTGCATCGATATCGGGCTTAGAAGTCTGGATCAGACAATGGCCTGACCACGACAAATAGCTGATCGCTGTACTTTCGGAACTCAGCAAGATACAAGCGAAACAGAGGAAATATCAAGTTACGTACTCGTTGCCGACCCGACATTTGCAAGGAGCCTATATTGTTGACCACCAGTGGCTGACCATCTGGATAGCAGTGCCACAGGTCAGGCCATTGTACCTGTGCCTGAGACTTGGTCCATCTATGCGTCACGGGAACAGGCTTTGGTATTCCCGACGTCGTCCCACTAGTATGAAAATTAGGGCGATATCGCTTGGTGTCACGTCGGGCAGGGGAGGTAAGGAGGATGAAGGCGCCGGGATTGAATTGAGATCTGGAACAGGCAGAGATGGTAGAGGAAAATCCATGACAGCGCCCTCAAAGGATGGGTCATATATGAGTGCTTTCCCGCCCGTTTTGGCTAGCAGATCGCGAACAATTGCGATTGTCATCTTGGCATTCAGAACTTCAGGCACAAAACCTGCGCGTGCAAGACCGTAAATGTGCACCAAGTCAGAATAAAGACCAACGGTCATCCTAGGAAAATCAGATTGACTGTTAGGATAATTCGCAAGTCAACAGTTGGACTGAGTAGCTTACCAGAGACCGATGACATCTTTTTGCTGGAAGCCTTTTTCCCCAAGGCTCTGCGGCCAGTAAGCCGCAGAGCGTTCAAGATCGTTTATAAAGGACTAGTAAGTAATCGATGCCCACGAGGGCGAGGTCGCAGAGCCAATAAATTGTTTGAAGAGAGGTCTCGGGGCATGTTTCGCCAGTGCTTGTAGCACCCATTGCATGAAATGGGCCATAGGGACAATGGAGATGGTCAGGTACGTCGACGTTGAGTCTGGGAGACAAATTAACCGGTAACAGATGGAAGCTATGCATGGCGTTCAAGTTGTGGCCGGATGTCCCATTCCAGTCTGTGGGTTCCTCGAGTTGGGTAACATACCGAGGAGTCCGAGTTGTTCGGCATGTTCTAGTCTGCCAATATTGCTCTCGCACTGACAGTCCATTGAAGGTGGCCCACCAAGTTTCACGGCAGTCAGATGGCAGCACCTACTTTTTGAATTGAGGGACCAACAGAGCGAGCATCTATGGTTCGAAAGGACCTACGAACAAGCTTCCCTCCGATATGACCATGAAGTATCATGCAGAAGGTGATGCATGGGATTCCTCCATCGAGAAAGCGAGATGAAGGGAAAGGTGTCCAAGTATTTATTTGCAAGAACAAATCTTTTGTCAGATTTTCGGTCTGGTTAGCATCCGATGATCATTCGGATTATCATACACCATGCATGCATATGCCTTCCCTGTGCACTACGTTGCTGAGAGGGCATAGACCAGAAGAGAAACGCCGATCATCCAATGTCAGTCTGATTCTAAGTTACAGTGGTGAGGACACGAGGACGGATGGTAAGATTTTGGGTAACCGGGCCGGTTTGGAGGTGGCAACGTAATAACGCATCCCACCGTTCGGCCCCATGTTATTCGTAGTTCGTAAATCAGACTTGACTTTCAGCGCTTGAGCAGTCGTTCTTAAGGAATTCTATTCGATGGATGGATCACGATGCAGCACCGAATCAAACGAGACTTTAGACTTCAACCTTCAAGTTGTACCGATGAATGTAGGTAGCACAGCGCCGTGAACGCTTCATTACACCAAGCGCCTGCAGTCTCAAGCGCTGCAACGCAGCCGCCAGAACGCTATGCGCGGTGGGAATACAAGGAGGTACTACGCACGTAAAGATCGGTCAAGATAGCTTTTCCAAGGGCTCGATGACCATCCCCATCTACCACACATGTCAATTGAATTCGATGGCTGAGACAAGAGGACGCCAACCTTTTTGACCACCCGCGGCAAAGTCCCCTTCTGGAACCCAACGCGTGTATTCCACTCGACGCCCAGTGGCGCCTCCATCCTCCGCTCGAATTGTGCACGACTAGTGTAAGGAAACGGCAGGTCTTTGACTTGATATTTGGCCGCTTTCTTATCCCGCTTCTCCGAGATGATGACGTGAGCTTTGCCGTGGTCTGCGCGTGCCGTTGGAGCAATGCCCGGGATTTTTTGATGAACTGGGGTTTGGGCTTGGTCTGGCGCACAGAAGGACCTCCCCACGATCCCTGGTATGATAATACGATAAGTACCTTGAAAAACATCAGCTAGGAAGACTTGCCCATCCGGGTAATGTGGTGTCTACTTCCCGAGGAGCATCCGAGGCGATTTCACGTCGCTTGGCGTCTTCGAATTCCTGAAATCAAACCGTCAGAAAAGCAGACAGAGGAAGGACGGATGACATACCCGGACAACGTTGTCCCCTGCAAACGCAAGAGCGACGAGGTCCCGTTGCTCGAAAGCCTTAACACCTTTCGCCGCTTTCCCTTTGCCTTTCTTTCCCTTGTGCAGAAGGGCCTGCTCTTGGGCGTCCACTTCGCTATTCGAATCGTCGTCGTCACCCTCGTTGTCGCCGCTTTTCTTCGACGACTTCTGTGGCCGCTGTTCCCCACTGCCGAGAATGTTCCCCATCTCAATCTCCACGATCTCGTCATCCCGAGCCACTGCAACGGCGGTACCGTCCAGTTTCTTTTCGTTCTTAGCAAGCTTATGCCGTGCCTTGTCAAGAGTCTTGCTGTCCTTACTCACGATTACATCGTTCTTCGTGCGGGGAGCTTTGGGCCCGGAGAAGATGTTGATGCAACGAGCCAGGGATTTTCGGCTTCTGCGAGGGCAGCAGAAGAAAGGAGAGGTCGTGGTCGGGCAGGTTCTGCTGGAGCGGGAGCCGGGGAGGACAGCCGCGCAGGAACGATTAGCGATCCCTCTCCGGTATTGGGAGTCTGGACAAAAAAATGAGAGGATTTATATGTGGAGTATGGAGAATATTTACGGGTATCACCCTTGAAGGGACTTCAGCGCCAGGGCGGTATGTGACCCGTCCACCCGTCCGCTGGGCGATTACTCCGCTGCTGTTCTGGTTGTCGCCACCTTCATCGTCGCTGCCCTGTCCTTCAGGATCCAGGCCCATCTCCTGGACGAAATCATCCGCTGCCCGCTTCGCCTGCATATTCCGTCGTTGCATGGCATCCTGCATAAACTTCATCCCAAAGACGCCACCTTGCTTCGTCGCGTCGTCTCCGTCTACGCCTTGGTCTCCTAAGGACATGAGCTCATCAAACGCCGCCCGTTTGATCGACTCCTCCCCGCCCTCGTCCCCGGAATCAGCATCCTCGCTGCCACTCGAGCCGCCGTCTCGCTCCCCTCGAATAAGACGCGCAAGACGCTCCCCACGTTCCAGCTCAATCTCCATCTCCCTCCTATCACCTAGTCCCTCCAACTCCCCATCCTCTTCCTCCCCTTCCACCCTCGCGCGATTCCACTTTGCATTCCGCTTTATCCGCATCCCTGCGCGCTCCCTTGCGCGGTCGACTTCGCGCTGCATCTGCGCCTCGGGGTCCTCCTCTTCGTCCTCGCCTGTCCGTGTCGCCCGTTCCTTCTTCCCGCGCGCGATCTTGCGGTACACCTTGCTCTTGATCTTGCTCACGCGCCGCGCCTTCACCTCCCCGCGGAACGCGAGCTCCCGCATCTGGCGCAGCTCGTTCCGCCGGCGCGCGACCTCCTCCGGGGACAGCGTCGCGGCGAGCAGCTGGTTCTCCGTGCGCTGGATGTCCGCGTCCTGTGTGAGCTGCGCGGACGCGAGCAGGCGCGACACGGCCGTCTCGAGCTCCGTGCTTGGCTGCGTGACATACGTCAGTTCACTCGAAGCTCCCTCAAGAGGCGTTAGCTATACCTTGAACTTGGCCGCGAGCTCCGCGTTGGAGACGCGTCCCATCTGCTGCTTCGGTGCCTGCAGCGGGAAGCTCAGGTGCTCTGCCTGTGTCCGTCATTCAGTGTGCGTGTAACAGGGAAAGACATAGACGGTGGACGGACCTCGCGAATGCGCTTCATGCTCGGGTCCCACTTGTCCACTTCCTCCTTCGTCGCATCGTACGCCGCCTCGCGGTCCACGCGCGCCTGCGTGCGCAGGGGAAGCGGCGCCGCCAGGGCACCCACACCCGGCTTCACCTTTTTCCCCGTCGACTTCGATTTCGCCTTCGCCTTCGCCTTGTCCTCGACGGGCCCGGGCGCGAGGCTCTTCTGCACCGCGCGTAGCGCATCAGGCGCGGTCGCCGCGAGCGGCGCGAGGAGATCCGTGAGGGAGAGTTTCTGCGTGCCGGTGCTGCTCCCGACCTGAAACTCGCCCTCGACGCCCGCTTGGGTGCGCTCTTTGAGCGCAGGGAGGGCGCGCTTTTTGCGGGGGCCGTCTGCGTTTACGTCTGTTGCCGCTTTTCGTTTTGCGGAGGAGGACGTAGGCGCGTCAGAGGGGAGCCCCGAGATGAATGTGTGCAGGGCCGTGAGGGCTTCAGGTGAGGTGTCGATGTCTTCGATATCTTCGTCATCCTCGAGTGGTGACTCCGAACCGGATTCCTCTGCAGAGTCAATTTCTTGGTCGTCTGAGTTAAATTCTTCAGCCGAGTTGTCGCCAGAGGTAGAGTGGGGAGCAGCTGGTGGATCTCGCAGTGGTATTGGGTTTTTTTGGGAGGAGGGTCATGTTCCGTGTCCGAGTCCTCGTTGTATACCTCGCCCTTGCCGTCTAATACATCCAATATGTCGATGTATGTGTCCGAATCGAGGTCTTCCTCCTCATCGGAGCCCCTTTGATCCATGTCCACGTCTTCGTCGTCATCCTCGTTGAGGTCGACGTCCACAAACCTGACAGCAGGTTTCTTTTTCTTCGACGGCGTTTTTTCTACGATGAATGTTTTAGGTAGTTGAGCACACAAGAATCGAATAGATGCGTACCCGTCCGAACACGCCAGCAAAGCCGTCAGCATCTCCATCAATGTCTTCGAACGCAGCGTCGCTGTCAATCTCCTCGTCGTCCTCGCTGTCGATCGTCTCCCCCTCGCCAATTAGCCGCGGCTCTCTCCTCCCCTCGTCTCGGTCTTCATCTCCGTCGTCGTCCATACGCCCATCTTCGCCCCAGTCATACTCGAGGTCAACCGTCTCCCGCCGGGATTTCTTTCCCTTCTCCTTGCTCCGACGACCGCCTTGGCTTTCTACAAGCTCATAAACGTCCTCGACACGCGTAGATGCGGGCTTTGATTTCTGGCGTTTCAGATACCCTGCTGCGTTGGCCTTTGCTTTCGTCTCTGTATTCCTCTTGGGTTTTATGGTCGAAGGACGGCTGGACGGAGCCATTTGTGAAGATACGAAGGACGCAAAATTTGGAGAGAGTTTCCGCTTTGGGGCGAAAAGCCAACACAACCAAACACCCCTCTTTACGTAAACAGGAGCTGTTCTGATGCCCCGCCCACTATCGCCTTCGCAAAGTCTGCAATAGCGTTACTGCAACCGCGGGTAAACCCCTTTGGACCGGGTAAGCATCTTATTTCCACTGAAAAATATAGGGACAGCGGTGGGCAACTTTGAAAGAGTGGCACTCGAGCATGGGCCATTCAAGATGTGATTGAGAAGCTTTTCTCTTTCTGTTGAAGTCTGGGAAGATCGTATAGGTTGTAAACCGTTCTTGAAATTAAACTGCTGGAGGCTCTTCAGGAATCGCGAGTCTAACTCAGAATCCCGGATCGTTGGTCTCCTGCCCCAATTCAATCCATTTCCTCAGTGCGTATCTCCTTCCTACTTGCATCACTGCACAAATGTACAATTGTGTGCAGGACACGCGCGCTGCAGCGTCCGTCTATGTTGATCGTACGCCACCACACACCCAATATACTCACAGTATAAACGTCTGAATTGACCACCGTAAGCTCGCTACTCAAACGCTTGACGAAAAACCCACTGGTCCACTCCCCGAAGCGTTTCCCTGTTCCAGAAGGTCACCCGCCTCCGCCCTCCAGTCGTGCTCTAATATCTGGCCCAGTCTGTACTCAACCGCGGACATTTTCATGCGCTCGAGAATATAGCTGTCATCACCCCCCCAGTCAGCACTTTGAACAACGGCCTGATCTCGCGGACCTCTGTATGGGGTTCGCTATGGCGTCCTTGATCGCCTGCACGAAACCCTCGCGGTCGTTCTTGAATACGTGATACACGTAGGGCGGGGAGAGGTTCTTCAAGTAACCGTGCTGGACGTCCCACTTAGACCGATCGTCTGGGCTATTGCGATCCCACTGTATAGCGGGTGTGCGTGAGTGCGATTCAATCACGATTCTTTTTTTTTGCTGCGTTGCGCACCCCCATTACCGGATTTATGAACGGAACACCCAGGCACAGCGCATCATACGGTGTGGGCGATCTACACAAATAATAAGTCAGGGGGCGTGACAGCACGCAAACAACACGGGGACGGACACGCGTGGATTCCCTATCCCGACAAGCGCCAGGGAGTGCGACAGCACGTCGTAGAACTCGTCCTGTTTCATGATGCCCACATTCGTGATGCTCGCTGCGATGTCCGCTGTTTCCGGCGCGTCCGCGGGCGACGGGGGCTTCGTGCCGGCCAGGAATGGCACACCCGTCGCGTTTGCCGCGCTGTCGAACAGCTCGGGCGCCCACGCGCGGTCCTCCGGCCGGAACATGTGCAGGAACTTGGCGAGGACGTACACTTGCGAGCGGCGCTCCGCGTGCGGGATGAACGGGCGCAGCGCGCACTGCGCCTCGATGCTGTACCCCAGGTACGTGTTCAATGATAGTCCCTCCGATTTGTACTGACCCACGCTCAGTCGGCCTTGGAAGGAAAGGAAAGAAACAGAAAACGAAAGGAGAGACTCACGTCTTCGGGACTCAGCGTCCACTTCGGGCCCAGGGGATTGTCCGCGTTCGCCCAGAAATAGAACGAGAAGATTTTCCACGCGGGGATGCCGACTGGATAGCTTTCCGTGCGCAAGCACTCGGCGCCCGGGTCGAACCAGCAATTCCTCGCCTGGTCGCCATGGGTGAGAACCATCTTGACGCGGTCGTGGAATATCTGGTACAGCTGGGCGGCGCGCTGGATATTCGACGCAAAAAGCACGCTGTATCCCATGTTTTGAAGTGCACTCAGCTGTTCGGAGATCAGTGGAATGGTGGGTTGGCAGTGGCCCGCGCACGGTGGACATTGCATATATAGCCTCCCCGCCGATCCACCCGCCTTCCAGTGGCAATCTGAATTGATAGCTTTCGATAATGATCACTGGAATGATACGTCAGTGCTTAAGGAGCCGCCGCGATCGAGACCCACCCACCTTTGGTTTGATTTTGGCGGCAGTCGCCCTGCTCGATGCACTGGAACAGCGCATGTATGGTCTCCTGGTTTCTGGTTATCCAGGTGCGATTCAGCGACGGATATAAAGTGGGCGCTAGGATATCGAAATTCGTCGGCGATGACTGGGTTCCGGGGGATCGGCACAAGATACTGGTAGTTGATAATATGTCTGTGAAGGCCGCGCTAGTCCACCAGAAAACCAGTGAAGTGACGGCTAGCGATGCGATACATACTCGGACGCCGGTTCTACTCATGTTTGCGCTATGGAATATTAGCTCGAATTGCTTGAACCTTGCTAGAACTCACAGTGGGGTCATAGCTGGAGAACGGGACGAGGAGTGTGGCAGCAACATGAACATCTTTATACTTATCATATATCGTCGATCGATGGTCTCAGGTCCAGTGATGAATTCAGTTGCAGGATTGACTCAATAGGTCTAGGGGGTGCGGCGCCGGGAACAGACGTCCAATCCGAGAATGAAAGATCAGTCGCGGACAACATGCAGGCACCGTGTCGGCTTCGAGTCCCCCCAGGCTGCCTCTCCCAGCTTCTGAACAAGATGCCCAGTATCTGAGAAAAGAACGCCCGTAATTGCCAGAGCGCAGACGCGCGGAAACAACCGTGCAATCCCGACAACACGAATAAGCACTGCGGCATGCACGATATATATACGACATTTCTTTCTAGGCCAGCATCTAGTGACCGAGGGGTCCCATAGGGGGCCCGGTGTCCGAACGCGAACGGTTGGTATTGAAGCACAGGATATCCAAGTGCGCGATTGTCGGCGACGTCGAGTTGGTTCGACCCATCAGCATTACACTTGTGATCTGATAAGGTAGGGGACAGACATGTGCGGTTACCCCACGTGTTGTGACGGTAACACTTCCTTTTTGGGATGGACTACACCGCGACCACAATTCACACCACTTTTCAGTAGGTTGTCGAAAATCCGTCTTCATAGATTTGTGTGTATATAACTTGAGTACATCCCTGATTTTTCGCGAGTATTTTAGTGCAAATTTGAAGGACGAGTTCCAATTTTTCTTTTTACAAACTACAAACCAGCATTTACATTCCCTCCCCGCCCAATTCCAGCTGCTTCCAGGTCTTTTAAAAAATCAGGGGGCAGAACTCGATGCCCCTTGTACTTTCTCGCTGCCCAGGCAGCCTGTGCGCCATCAAGTCCATGGCGATATGCGTCGGCAAAGCGATTGCGGCGACGCGTTTGATGGCCTTCTTTGGGGACAACTTCCCGTTGAAATGGCTGAGCCGCTCCCGTACCAGCTTCTTGGGGGGGGCATGAGCAAGAGACAAAGGACACTGGCATTGGAAATTTTTCGAGGCACACCAGTCAAAGAAACTTTGCAACGGGTGCGCCAGAACTCGCGCATCAATGCAAACTGGCTGCTAATTTTAGAAAAATTGGAACTCCTCCTTCAAACTTGCCCTAAAATACTCGCGAAAAATCAGGGATGTACTCAAGTTATATACACACAAATCTATGAAGACGGATTTTCGACAACCTACTGAAAAGTGGTGTAAATTGTGGTCGCAGCGTAGTCCATCCCAAAAAGGAAGTGTTACCGTCACAACACGTGGGGTAACCGCACATGTCTGTCCCCTACCTTACATCTTTTTTTGACTTTTTTGTCCTGCATGAAAAATTATATCGTGGAAATGATGCCTAGAAGCCAATGGAGTAGGTCATTTTTTTTTGGAGGTCTTGCGGTGTTTTCGACGTGGCCTGCGGTCTGGCGTCCTTTTGAGGCTTACTCAAGCTTGTGCAAGCTTGTAAAAGCACTGGCAAGTAAACTGTTACATAAAACCTTGGTGGACCAGGACAATTTTCCTCAGATCTTCGGTCCTTGCCAGTGAGCACTAGTGAGCCTTGTTGTAGCAGTCCGTCTCAGCTCATTCGCCGGAGCATTCCGTCCTCAGTGAGAGGGCAGTAGCGTTTGAATTGGGTGGACTTGACGGGAGCAGATCGAATAGTGAGCTTGTCCCACGACTGACTTGGGGTTTCGACTGGCCGGACTCAGAGTTTTGGTTACACAACGTGCTGCAACGCGGCGATCAACTCGATATCTCCATAACATCATCTTTGACGCCCCTGTCGTCACCGTCCAAGCGCCGTTTAACGCCGCTTCAGGATATATAAAAGGAAGGAGTGCACCGCAAACTTGGTCACTCCCACAACAACCTCGTGTAAAATGTCCATAAAACCACGCGTAATCCACTTTGGGGCGGGCAAGCATCGGGAACTTCCAGCACGCTGGTCGCTGACATCGACGCAGGGAACATCGGGCGAGGTTTCATCGCACCACTCTTGTCAAAATCCGGGTACCACATCGTGTTCGCGGACGTCGACAAAAACCTCATCGACACCATCAACCAGGAGAAGGCCTACGACGTCCACATCCTCGACACCAACGCGTCCGAGGATGGCCAGCAGATCGAGGAGATAATACACGTCAAAGGTGTCCTGTCCACCACCGATGACATCATCCGCGAGATCAAGCACCCCAAGCTCAAGCTCATCACCACCGCCGTGGGCCTACCGGTCCTCGACAAGATCGCTCCGACGCTCGCAATGGGCATCAAGGCCCGCCGCGCCGAGGGCGGCGGCACGATCAACATCATTGCGTGCGAGAACGCCATCGGCGCGACCGCCCAGCTCGCGGAGAAGGTGTACGCGCATCTCGACGCGGACGACGCCGCGTACGCCGCGCAGCACGTCGGCTTCCCCAACTGCTCCATCGACCGCATCGTCCCGTCGTTCGACCCCGAGGCGCACGGCGCCGACTCGGTGCTCGACGTCGGTGTCGAGGAGTTCTTCGAGTGGATCGTCGAGCGCCTCCCGCTCAAGGGTGCCCAGCCCGGCGCGCTCGACGTGCCCGTGCAGGGCATGATGCTCGCGGACGCGCTCGCACCGTACAACGAGCGCAAGCTCTTCACGCTCAACGCGGGGCACGCGATCACCGCGTACCTCGGGCACCTGCGCGGCCACCGCACCGTCGCCGCGGCGATCGGCGACGCTGCCGTGCGCGATGTGGTGTGCGGCGCGCTGCACGCCGAGGCGGGCGCCGCGCTGTGCCGCAAGCACCCTGGGCGGTTCAACGAGGAGGAGCACGCGGCGTACGTCGAGCGCGTGATCGGCCGCTTCGAGAACGCCGCGATCGAGGACGACGTCGTGCGCGTCGGCCGCCAGCCGTTGCGCAAGCTCGCGCGCGGCGACCGCCTCGTTGGCCCCACGCGCATGTGCACCGAGTTTGGCGTCGAGGTGCGCCACCTCGCGACGGGCATCGCTGCCGCGCTGTGGTACGAGAACGACGAGGACGAGCAGAGCAGGGAGATGCGCCGCGCGATCGAGGAGAAGGGGGTGGCCGTGTATGTTGTCGAGTTGACTGGGTTCGAGGACGGTAGTGACGTGCACGAGAAGATTGTGAAGTCGTACAAAGATCTAGAGCGCTGGAAGAAGGCCGCATCGGTACAAGAAAAGTATGATTCGTGTAATATCCTCGATGCAGATCTGTAAAACCAACCCATTAGCCACGAAGTGGAAGCCATGTTGACCATAATTATCCTCACCAAGCTGGGTGCTGGCCTAAGGTCTTTCAATGGTGCCATTCGGATGGTCTTCAAGTCGGCCCTTCAGACCGACGTCAAGGAAGGGTGCTCGAAAAAAACCCGGCGCGGAGAAGGGGTCGCCTGGTATGTTGTCGAGTTGACTGGGCTCGAGGATTGCAGAGACGTGCATGAGAAGATTGTGAAGTCGTACAAAGATCTAGAGGGCCGCGTCAGTGTAAGAAATTCATAATTCATGTAATAACTTAGATGCAGGTCTATAAAACCAATCGCTTAGCCACGGGCGCTGACCATACTCATCCACGTCAAGTTCGGTGCTGGCAAGTCTTTGAAAGGTCTTTGGAAGTCGTACAAGGATCTAGAGGGCTGAGTATAAGAAATGTATAATTGGTATAATACCTTAGATGTAGTTGTGAAAACCCAATCGCTTAGACAAAAAGCGGGAGCGCTGGCAGTGCTCATCCGCGCAGTCTTTTTTTTGAAAGGCCGACACTTGCAGACTCCAGAGCCGCTGGTGAAATCCTGTGCCAAGAAGGGTGCTCATAAAAAGCCCGGGAGTCCCAGCAAGAACAGTTCAGCGTCGTAGTTTTAGTTTCAGCGAGCTGGTGTTGAGCACAGATGATTTGGTCACTTGGTACGGTGGAGCGGGTCAGGAACCAGGGGCAAACGCTATATAAATCCACAGAGAATCCTCCTGGAAAACGTTTAATCCATGGCTCAAAGATACACAAGAAGCATATAGCCCGGTTCATGAGGCTGTTATCTAATCTTATCTCTTTTGTCCGGAACAGCCACGGAAAGGTTCTCGAAAACATATTTGAAGCCCAACGGTGGATCTCTACTTACCCTAGTGTGAATGTCTAGCGCCGAAGAAATCGCAAAAGTAGCCAAAGCCGCGTTCGAGGACTCGCAGCTGATCGAGTCTGCAGAACGCGTCAATGCACTGCACGAAATCCGCAAAGCGCTCGCGGCGAACAAGACAGAGATCCTCGCTGCGAACCGGGAAGACCTGAAGGTGAGGTGATGCGTTTACCTGGTTCTGCTATGCGTGGTGCTCATGATCACCGCTCTGCAGGCTGCGCAGGCCGAGGTCGATGCGGGGCGCATGTCCGAGTCGCTGCTGAAGCGGCTGGACCTGGACAAGGGCGACAAGTGGGACGAGATGCTGCAGGGCGTGTCTGACGTCGCGGCCCTGCCGGACCCCACCGGGATCGTCTCGTATGCCAAGGAGCTGGACGACGGGCTGGAACTCTACCGCGTATCGTGTCCGATCGGCGTGCTGCTCGTCATATTCGAGGCGCGCCCGGAGGTCGTCGTGAACATTGCTGCGCTGGCCATAAAATCAGGTGGGGCGTCTGCTCTTCGGTTTATTTATTTATTCAATATTGTTGCACTGGCAGGCAATTCCGCGATCCTAAAAGGCGGGAAAGAGTCGAACAGAACGACCCAGCTCCTGGCGCAGGCTATATCAAAAGGACTGTTGCAGTCGTCGCTGCCGGACACTTATGTCCAGACAATCCAAACGCGGGCTGAAGTGTCGGCTCTGCTGGCGTTAGACCACCTCATCGACCTGGTTATTCCCCGCGGAAGCAACAGTCTTGTGCAGAACATCCAAAACAATACGCGGATCCCGGTCATGGGCCACGCCGACGGACTGTGCAGCGTCTATCTAGACGAATCTGCGGACGTCGAAAAAGCCATTCGGGTGGTTTTAGATTCAAAGGTAAGCTAAAGATGGCCGTGCTCTTGAATCGTCTGTCATACTTTCACAGACGGACTACCCCTCGGCATGCAACTCGACCGAAACGCTCCTCGTGCACGAGTCACTGCTGGACTCGGTGTGGCCCGCCGTCGCGCAGGCGCTGCTCGCCGCCAACGTCCGCCTGCTCTGCGACCCCCCGACGCTCCGCGCACTCTCCCCGCCGCCCACCAACGCCGCGCCCGCCGGCCCCACGGCCTACACGACCGAGCACCTCGCCCTCACGCTCTCCGTGCGCGCACTGCCCTCGCTGCAGGCCGCCGTGCAGCACATCAACGCGCACTCGTCGCACCACACGGACTGCATCGTCACCGAGTCCGAGCGCGCCGCGGCTGCGTTCTGCCGCGGCGTCGCGTCCGCGGGCACGTTCGTCAACGCGAGCACGCGCTTCGCGGACGGGTTCCGCTACGGGTTCGGCACGGAGGTCGGCATCAGCACGGGGCGCATCCACGCGCGCGGGCCCGTCGGGCTCGAGGGGCTGGTGATATACAAGTATATGCTGCGCAGCACGGACGCAAGGGGCCATGTCGTGGGCGAGTTTGGCGTGGGGAAGAAGCAGTATAAGCATACGAACATTGCTGCGACGTCTGTGCCATTTTGAGGCACGCTTGTAGTACCAAAATGAAAATGCTGTATATTAAATAATGTCGTGTTTAATTAGTGCAGTAGATCTATGGAATACCGAAGCGGTCCTTCTCCGCCTGCGTCCACTCGAACACGGGAAGAGGATGCGCCTCCGTGTTGAACACCCAGGCGTTTAATGGGAACGGATCATCGTCAATGAACATCAGGTACAGGTATTTCAGTCTGCGAAGGGAGCGTGAGTGGGCATCATGTACGAGTGAGTGTGGTGCATACGTTTCGGCGAGGAAGTAGCTGACACGCAACCGCCCCAGTCAGCACTTCGCTGGGATAGAAAAGATGGGACGCCTACCTGGGCATGTCGTCTTGTTTGATTCCAGGTCTAGTCTCCACAGTCAGGAGGCAGGCATACCCCACAGGCGTCCGCGTTTCCCGCTCGATCGCCTCGAAGATCCGCCATCCCATCTCGCGCCACTTCGACTCGCCCGTGACGCGCCACAGGATATACAGCGATTCGACCGTCTGCGAAGACATGAGTTCAGAGGAGCACACGAAGAGATTCGCAGCAGACCTCAGGGCGAAGCAGATATCCTGCCTTCTTCACTGAATAGTCACGGCCCCGCCCCGAGCCGCGCAGTCTCTCCTGCTCTGTGTACACCACCGGCGGCGTGTCCTCCCCCACACCCGGCGGCAGCCGTCGGCCCTTCCACGTCCCCGAGCCCGTTGACGCTGAGCGCCACGCCGCCACCTCGTCGATCCACCGCCGCCCGCCGCCCTCCATCTACACGCCGTCCTTGCCCATGCCCCAACGTGCGCCGCCCCCGAGCTTCACGATCACCTCGTCCGGCGCGAGCCCCGTCGGCTGGTCCGCGTACAGCAGGTAGCACGTCTCCGCGAGCCCCGCCGCCGCCCAGAGGTGCATCTCGCGCAGGGAGTGCTGCGCCAGCGCCGCGTACCCGCGCTCTGCCCACCCGAGCCCCGCGCCGAGCGCGCGGAGGTCGTGCCCGACGTCGTCGAGCGGGAGCGTGTGCGCGCCGAGCGCGAGGAGCCCCGGGAGGAAGCACGAGAGGTGCTCCATCGTGTGCGACGGGCGGCCCGAGTGCTCAGACGTCGCGGTGGCCGTGTCGGTCACGTACAGCAGCCGCCGCGTGGGCGAGACGTAGAGCAGGTTCGCGATCGTGTGTGTCGAGGCGCGAATATCTGGCCGCCGTCAGGTGCGATCTGGCGAGGGACAGAGGTGGACGTACACATCTCGAGACTCGTCTTATCCGTTTTCGCAGTGAGTAGGTACTGCTTAAGCAGATACTCGTGCGCGCTGTCCGCCTGTGCGCCTATAGATAAATGCGCTGGACCAAAAATGAGCTCGAGAAACGCGAAAGATGAAGCGACTGACAGTCGTAAGGCTCCCCCGAAGTCAGGTTCCACTTTATGGGCATCATTCCACCGGTTCTGTGCAGATCCGCCTTGGCCAATGCTTTCATCACAGTGTTCGCCTAAATACTTGATGAGCTGAGAATGGGTCGCAAAAAACTTCACCCACACGATCGAAGTAAAGCTTTTTCCCTGTCGCCTTGGCCAGATACAGATATTCGACCTGCAGACTGGCCATCTCCGCTAAGATCCCGATCTCGGGCCCAACGACGTCCCCGCTGTAGCAAGTAAGTGTGGCAGATTGGGAGACCGCGACAAGATACGTACAAATACGTGTTGACACCGAACACAGGAAATCCCGACTGGTATTTTGCGAATATAGGATCAAGCTTGGTGGCGAGCTCTTCTGCGAGCGCAAGCAGCACAGGGTCTTTGGATATCGCATAACCGGAGAGGAATCCGCCGAGGTAGCGAATCGTCGTTTCAAAGAATGGGGCGAATTTATGCTGTAGAGGTGGGTTAGTACGGAGAGAGGTCGAGCACAGAAGAAGCACACTTGGGCGAGGAGGAAGTGTCCTTTGGACAACTGGGCTAAGGCGCGGCTGTACTCTCCGTCCAGGTGCATCAGAAGCATTGTGTCGAGGGAGTCGGCTGCGGTGACGCCCCAGCCATTAAACCTGCCCACACCAGTGAATCGCATGTCAAGCAAGATCTGTCAGAGCTCACGGATCGCTGAACCCACTCGAAATTGGAGTGAGCTCATCATGCGGCGCCGCGTACTGTTCATAGCCTCGGTACGCGTGGATGAAAGCGCGCTTTACTTGTTCCGCGCGTTGGTCCCAAACCTTCTTGGGCGTGTTCGTGGGCAAGATGTGCTTTCCGGTCAACGAAAGAGAGTCTGGTCGGCGAGCACTGTGGAAGAGCACAAAGACTGCAAGAACAAGTATCCCAGCGTAAAGAAAAGGCCTGTGACGGAGTATTTGCACTGTCCGGGAAACCTGGGGGTATCGGTGCTGAAGCCTGAGGTACGGAGAAGCCAGCCTTTCGTACATTCTACTGGTAGAACCTAAAAGTCAGTGCAGCAAGTTTCTCCTAGCATAAATCCGATGAATTTTGAAGGGTCGACGTCTGCCAGAAAGCAATGCGAAGCCCACAGCATGTAAGTACTTGAAAGTAGAAGGTGACGTCAGAAAAGGGTTTAATTAATTAATTAATTATATTATAGGTCACATAACTAAGAATAAATAAAGAGATAAAATAATTAGGGGTACGTTAACGATTGGAGAATGTCAGTATCCGACAGGCCTGAACTGAGCCCATCTCCCACCCATTCCGCTTGATCTTCACATCGTGGCAATCCTTCTTTCTGTGCTCTTCGTTGATGTACGATCTCAGCTGCTGATAGCCTGATACGGTCAACTCGGCAGGTCCATAATCACCACTGCCACTCCCCAGTCTGATTTTTATCTCTCATGCTTACTACGTCGTCCTACTAGTCCCCCACGGCTTGCCGCTACGCCTTGAAGCCATGTCTCACTCCTCCTCGTTCGTCACGGCCCAGGTTTGGGGGATGTTCCTGCAGAGCGTCTCCTATGGGATGTACTTGATCACTTGCGGTTTTTGCTTTCGGGTCTTCCTCGCTCCCCGCCCACGGCAGCGACGACAATCTGAGCCCAAATGGCCAATGCTCACGGTCTTCCTTCTTTTCTTGGCACAGAACACCTCCTCTGTGATCATTCACCTTCATCTCACCCTGCACATCATGGTTACTTCAAGCGGCCTTGACGAAGCTGCCGCTGCGTTCAGTGATGTTTCCAGTAGCGCAATAAATATGACGAAGGTGTGTGTGTTACTTAGCGTTTCTCGATTTGCTTTTGAACTAAACGCTCTCCTTTGTTAGCTGACCACCACCCTCATCCAAACCGTGATCGGCAGCGGTGTATTGGTGCGCTGATATTTGCTTTCTCTTTCATTTTTTCATTATACCCCATCAGACATACCGCTGCTGGCTTGTATACAACCATTCTTGGCTCTTTATATGCCTGCCCCTTGCTTTGTGGATAGGTGCAGTGAGCGTCATGGGTGTCCTCATACATTTCCAGACAGTCTTCAAGATCCAAGAATTTCTCAACACATTCCAATTCAGAACTTACGGTACCGCTTTCTGGGCCATCACAACTGCAGCCAACTGTGTTAACACAGGTAAACCCTGTCTCGGTTTGAGTAAGCAGCTGAACTCAACCCGTGTTTCTGAGGTTTAATCGTCCGCCGGGTCTGGAAAATAGACCATATAAGTAACGGACACAGCTTCCAAACGGATACGGACCAAAGCACGTCGTTGAACGATGCAAAATGCGCAGGCATGCTCATTCAATCACGCATTGGACTGAGTAAGGCAATGCACGGTGCCATCGACTCGGGAATCCTGTTCACCGCAATGACAATAGTAATTTTCGTCTCATTCCTGACGAGAAGTAGTGTTATCTACGTTGCGACCGACTTGGTGCGTCTCACTTCCTCATTTAACTGTGCGCGACTTACGTTCCGAATTCCCCAGCTCGTTCAGATAATCGGAATCACATTCAATCTCATCATTATTCGCAGCCTGAGCCACCACTGCGGGGCAGAAGATGCCTTGTCACGGTCGAATTTGAATGCCGTTCCACTCCAATTCGTCTCCTCAACAATCTCGCAACCCGGCAGCGCGATTGAATTCGCGTACCCCAAAAACTTCATGCCCCGCAGAAACAAACTCCGACCGTCTCCCTCCCCGCAGTTGGACCTGGGTGATCTGAGCGTCTCTAGGATGACCGAGAATGTTAATAACTCACAGCAGTCGATATGTTAAATTAGTCGATGTATTTTTTTGTACCCTGTGCACAACAGCACTAGAATCGAGCCTAGTACATCTAGGGTGTGCGGGCCAATGGGCTTCCCACTTGCTCCTGTCACTGTCAGACCTCTACTGCGGTTGATCATCATGTCAGTGATATGTTGAAAATATCAATGCGTCTAAAAATTCAAGTAGATCTACAGTAAAAACACACACATCATTTCCTCGCCGATTTCCCTCCAAAGAAATTACCAGGTCCAAAATCCGGCTGTCCCCCGAGTGATCCCAAGATGTCTCCCACATAATTCTCCGCCTTGATGCCCCGCTCAAATGTGCCCGCCCAACCGTCCACAATGCCCTGCACAACCTTGACGCCCGCGATACGTAGGTTCAAAAGCGCGGGCGGGAAGCCCACCGCGGGCGCGAACAGATTGTCGGCTGCACTGGCGCCGGAAGGCGGCCGATCGAAGTCCGACGCGGAGCGCATCACGATGATGCGCGAGAAGTCCACGAGGTCAAACAGAGCGCCGCGCAGGAGCGCGCTGAGGATCGCGTTGTCCTCCTGCTGCGTCGAGCAGTACACGCCGCTGCCGTTAGTGAACAGCGCCATGGTGTTCTCAAACGCCTCGGCGAGGAGCGCGCCGCTCCAATACGTGTCGGAGGTCACGGTATCGCACATGACGATCGAGGGGGGCGCCGCGCCCGGGGCGAAAACCGAGGAGTTGTACGCGGACCGGAGCAGCTTGCACTCTTCGGTGTCGGTGAGCTTCGCCGTCTGCGCCAAGCCGACCGCAACCTGCCGCAGCGCGTCATTGACTTCGAAGACCTCCGTGCCGTCGATCCACACGGGGTACTCGCCGGGCGACGTGGTCCCCTGCGCGAAATACCCCGACGGGAAGTGCGCGGGTTTCTCGCGTGCATCAAATTCGTGCTGCAGGCCACCTTGCACGGCGTACCGCGCGAAGGTGACAGAGCCGACGGTGGCTAGTTTGGGGCTCACTCCCGCAATACCCGCAAGGACGAAGTACGTCGAGGTGAGGTCGAAACACGGCGAATTGAGGAGCGATGATATGGTCGAGGCAGCATTTATCTCGGCCTGCCCCGTAGTAAGTTGGCATATAGAACCGTCTTCGGTACAGTGTACATCGGGAAAGAGAGGCGAGAATCCAGGAACCGTGATATTTTGGGCGAGGAGGTTAAACTCGGGGATGTTGTGCCACTGAACGGCCTCAGAGTGAAACATGGTAATGACCATGACCTGCGGTTTTATTATACCATACTTGCTCCTCAAGCTGAGGAGCAAGCCCGAGAGCAGGGAGGGCAGCATCCAGGTCATATTTGCGAAGATTTCGCTCCCAGTCACTGACACGGACAGGTAAAGAATCGATTCTCGAAGGCCTAGCGAGCACGCACATTCGGTCCTGTGTCGCGTTGGTCCTTATATACCTAGCCGTTAGCGCGTTAGCGTCCACTTCGGCGCGCGAGTGCGAGAGTCAAAAGATCAGTTGGCACGTGCCGAAAAGTTCTTCAGAATCTCGCCGCTTTGATCGGGACTGCATTCCTCCACAGCCTCCCAAGCTAAGTACTGTATAGTTAGCTAGTCGGTCGTATCTTCGTATCTTCTTGTTATTTAGTCCAAACAGATAGCAAAATATTCAACAAAAAAGTAATTTAAACCCCCACTGCCTGCGAAGTTCAACCCTACACCCAAGTTCCAACTTTGTTCCAACACTGTTCTACCCTCTACCAATCCTGAAGGCACAAAGGATCAGGAACCAGGTCCCAAAACTCGCCTCGGACGATATCGATCCTGAGAAATGACGATGTTCAACCCCTGCACTCGAAGACGCTCCATCCGCTCTCGCGTCTGGGGCGAAAAACGCTGGCACGATATGCTGACACGCCGCAGCGCGCCCCACGGCACCGTGACTCCACCATATCCGCAAAATCCCCGTGGTCGACATATTTATCGCGCTACACAAGGCATATCGCGAGGGACACCAACGAAGGCCTGATATGGTGGCATGGTTCCGGACCATCAGGAGGGAGAACAGTGCATCAGCGTCGGTGTGGAGGGGATGGAGAGCGATGCCTAGTTCCGCTATCGTCGGTACGACGTGCACGAAGCGCAGGATGTCACTGGGGTCGCGGCATTCGAGGACGAGCTTGCGAAGTCGGGGAATCGCCGGCGCAGTACAGTTCCCGGAGCGCCGGGGCCTTGATGCAGCTGAGCAACATAGTGTTCGATACGGCAAGGCGACGGAGGCAGGGCATCACGATCGACTCTCCAAAACCGTGGGGAAGCCAGTTACCTTCAATGCACTCGACGAGGTCGAGGCTGAGACATAGGGTGTCCAGATAATAGTCGAAGGTGTTGCCTCCGCCGTAAAGCAACAGTTGCGGGAACAGTAACGTTATCTCGACAGGAAAATCCAATAGGTGCATGTTGAAGAATACCTGTTGGTTTTTTCCCCAAGGAGATGTTGAATCTCAAGGTCAGGACCGACGAGTCTTGTCCAAAGGATGTCCACAGCCACTTCATTGCTGCTATCAGGACACAGCTCGCTAAGTATTTTAGGCAGGCCTAGACGTTCAACATCCTGATTGAGTCTTCAAGTTGTTCCGAGGTCGGGCACAGACATCATCCAAGTCAGATCAATAGAATTTATCGCATGTATCGGCCAGATACAGTGCAATAGTATAGGCTGTATAGTTAGCTTGCCTCGATTGAAGAGGAGAGGTGAGCCGCCGAGCGTAATGCAAGTTGAAGTTCGAAACAAACGGTGTTTGCACCACAAGGCAAATTTGCATCACTGTGTCTTAATTTAATTCAATTACATGGCGGAGAAAACGAGCTCGAAAACAACACGTTGAATGATACGACCGAAGCTTGATAGAAGTGGATGCAATGACGCCAAGTCCCGTTCTGTTCCAGCTGGAGGAAAGGCACAAATGATGATGGTTTCCCACAGGTGCGTATCCAAACTTCGTAAGCACCTTACACAAATGAACATTAACATCGCTGAGGATTGCCTCACAACGGAATACCGCATACATGTAAAGGAACCCATTCTCCACATATCTGATCAATAGTGATTGGAACATTATAGGGGCGGAGACTATATTAACCACAATGTTTCCTACGGGAATCCAGGTCGGATTCAAGACAAAGTTCAGGAGAAACCACTGGAAATTGGTCGTGTGCTGAAGCGCGATTTTAGGCCCCGACTCGAAGCTGTTGTAGTCGTTGATATATATCGTCCGAGAACTTTGCATAGACTATCTCGGCAAAACGCAAAGTACCATTTATCCGTGATTCCAGCATGTCTGGGAAAGAACCCGTGTTGATGTATGGATCGGGTCCATCTGTGGACAACCAGATCGCCATGGCTTCCAGTGCGGGAGCAGTTCCACGGATTCCATTCCGCATTGTGAGAAGAGAAAAGATGTCGTCGACATCATTGGGGGCAATAGTTACGCTGATATGTGTGATTGTGGGAACTGCTGGTATTATATGAGCGATGTCGGCGGCAGATGTGATTCCACCTATTGCAAGTTTCTGGACTTGAGATGGCCGTTGGAAGAAATGGAATAGGTGGGCGGCGTCGTGACAATAGAGTTCTTGGAGCGCTGGGGTTTCAATGCAGTCCAGAAATGTGCTGTTTGATAAGGAAAGACGGAGGAGTTGGGGGAGTGATATTATCTTTCCTGACGGCGTGGATATGGTCCGTATTTCCAAGGCGCATTCTACAAGATTCGAGGCCGAACGAAGGGTAGCAAGATGACCCTCCCAGCTATTGCTTCCCCCATAACGTGACAGTTGCGAAAAAGGCAACATGGTTGCGACAGGAAATGACCAATACCCCATATTGATAAAAACTTGTCGCAAATTAGGAGCCGCTTGGAAGACATCCAGGGAAGGGATTTCTTCAAGGTCCCGGGAATATACTGTGTCTATGCGCAGTTCTCTCAACTGGGGAAGGTAACCTTCAATGCAAGTCATGCCAGCAAATAGCTCGTATGGACCTTCTAGCAATATTGTTCTCCACCGAGCACAATGCCTGGCAAGAATACAGAGCAGGCCTGACTCGTACTCCGTGAAATATTCATCATCATAACAGGAGAATATGACATCAATCGGTAGGTTTCCGGATCGCTGGAGCTGAGTTTCAAGCCTCAATTTCGACCACTTCGAGTGCGGCGTGAGATTAAGGATGCAGGAAACCCAAAAAGTAGGCTGTGATAAAACGATCTCCCGCCAGTAGCTGGAAACTTGACCCAGATTCCATGGAGCAGTTTCCCTGTTGTACCTTTCATGGGAGGCAAGCGTGAATGAAAATATAAGCGATAGGAGTTCGATTGGCATGCGTCGGAGGGGGGAAAGAACACTCTCGTGATTACGAATCTGCTCTTTCAAGTCATCGCGTTCCAGAACAAGTTCTTCTAGAGCAGAAGTAAGGAGGGCAATTCTCGCTTCCAAACGCGTCATTTTTGTGAGTCCAACGGCGATGAAGTCGGTGATGGAGGGGATCTCGAAGTCCAGAGGTGGTTTGTTCGTTTTTAGAAGGTCGCAGGATATCTTTTTGTGACTGAGTGGCGGGTCCGAGTCGGGTTTCATTGTGACCAGGCAATTTGGGCAAGCAGCGGCCAGCGGTGTCGTCATTATTGAAGAAAGACTAGAGAAGGTGATTGTCAAAGGAAGGGGAACACCGGCAGGATATACGCACAGTGATTTAAGAGGTGTGAGATGGTGTTGTGGCAAGGGTATCCCGGTGCTTGCAAATCAACTTCGGTTTTTGTACGAACGAGGACAAAGCCAGGGACAAAGCAAGGAAGAAAGGGAAAAGGAGGAGCAACTTGTTTGATTTAGACCTCATCAGCGTCGAAACCAAACACCCGTGTTTTTTCCCTTTACATTCTCACCTTAGTATGGCGGACTCGGGACTGGTGGACGCCAAAGCGACTTTTATTTCGTTTTCGCATATACTGGACACCCGAATTCTGCGTGCACTAGCAGACATGGGCTTTGCACGCCCGACCCTTGTGCAGGCAAAAGCAATTCCACTCGCGCTGGAAAACCGAGACATCCTTGCGCGCGCACGGACAGGCAGCGGAAAGACAGCGGCGTACTGTGTTCCGGTGGTACAGAAAATACTTAGTGCAAAAAGTGTAGGTGGGTCGGGACCGACATTGCAGGCACCAGCTAATTTTTGTTTTGCTCGCGATTCAGTCTGCAGACGCGCAACAAGCGACGCGTGCTCTGATACTGGTGCCCACGAGGGAACTTTCCGAACAGGTGTCGACGTGCCTCAAAGGACTTTTGAAATACTGCGAAGACGACATAGCGATCTCAAATGTTGCTGCCGGGACCACAACACATTTGCAGCGGTGAGTTTTATGTTTCAGGTCTAGCATGCGCACCTAAATTTTGTATTGTAGGACCCTGCTCTCCGATAAACCTGATATTGTTATAGCCACCCCTTCACGGGCTTTAGCGCTTTTGCAGTCCAAAGTGCGCGTTCACCGCCGTTTCCATCTCGTGAGATATTAATGGTCTGTCCAGGCACTCATCGTCTCCTCCCTGGATTCTCTTGTCATCGATGAAGCCGACCTGATACTTTCTTATGGCCATGATGAAGATGTACGACAAATATTCAGCGGCGCATTTCTCCCCAAAGTGCATCAGTCATTCCTCATGAGCGCCACGATGACCGAGGACGTCGAAATGCTCAAGGGACTCACTCTACGGAATCCTGTGAGTCCTGTTTTTCTCTCACCATTCACTAATCTGATTCCGCGACAGGCGATCCTCAAGCTGGAGGAAGATGAGGACGAGGCGGCAAATCTCAGCCAGTACGCTGTTAGGTGCGTCTGATATAATTCTCTTTATTCAATAGTTGACCTCTTGTTATCGCAGATGCACTGAAACCGATAAATTCTTGCTCACCTACGTTATACTGAAGCTGAAGCTCATCAAAGGCAAATGCATCTTATTCGTTAACGACGTCGACCGCTCCTACCGCCTGAAGCTCTTCCTGGAGCAATTTTCGATCAAGAGCTGTGTGCTCAACTCGGAGCTGCCTTTGAATTCTCGGTACCACACTGTACAGGAGTTTAATAAGGGCGTGTACGAGTACATCATTGCGACCGACGAGAGCGGTGCCAAAGGGGAACAGGACACGGACGACGAGGCCGATGAGGAAGAGGGGGATGCAGAAGCGGAACCCACTGAAGAATGTATGGCTTCGAATTGCTTCCCTTGGGTTTGCAGCTAACACTCCGTTGCGCAGTCACCTCGTCGCAGCGTGAACCCCCTTCCGGCGCAACTGTGCCCGCCGCTGCTCCAAAGAAAAAGCGGAAGCGCTCCGCGTCGCCCGCACCCGCTGCGCCGGCGAGCAAGAAGCACAAGTCGAAGGGCAAGTCGGCGGCGGCGGTGAAGGAGTACGGCGTGACGCGCGGCGTGGACTTCGTCGACGTCGCGTGCGTGCTCAACTTCGACCTGCCCGCGTCCGCGCGCGCGTACACGCACCGCGTCGGGCGCACTGCGCGCGCGGGGCGGACGGGGATGGCGCTCTCGTTCGTGTCGACGGGCGCGGGGCCCAACCCGCACGCGA
This sequence comes from Mycena sp. CBHHK59/15, assembly GCA_029204085.1. NCBI lineage: Eukaryota > Fungi > Basidiomycota > Agaricomycetes > Agaricales > Mycenaceae > Mycena > Mycena sp. CBHHK59/15. The sequence continues at coordinate 85,772 of JARGXW010000584.1, forward strand.
AGGCCGACGTGCCGGCGGGGCGGGACGACGAGCGCGTGTTCAAGCGCGTCGAGCGCGAGCAGGGCGCGCGGGGGAGCAAGGTGCAGGAGTACAAGTTCGACATGAAGCAGGTGGAGGCGTTCCGTTACCGCATGGAGGACGCGCTGCGGAGCGTGACGCGCAGCGCGGTGCGGGAGGCGCGCGTGGGGCAGCTGAAGACGGAGATCTTAAACTCGGATAAGCTCAAGGTTGCTTTCATCCCTCTTGTTCCATTTCTTCGGGCCTCATGTGTGTTTGCTGTAGGCTCACTTCGAGGACAACCCGCTCGACCTGGAGTTCCTGAGGCACGACAAGCCGCTGCACCCGACGCGCGTGCAGCCGCACATGAAGCATGTGCCGAAGTACCTCCTGCCGCGGATTACGCCAGTCTCAGGCGGCGACGTCGAGCTTCCTGCGGGCGCGGGTGCTGGGGGCAAGAGTGGGAAACCTGGGTTCGTTCCGTTTAAGAAGGAGGGTGTGCGCGGAGGTACGCGCGGACGGGGGCGGGGGCGGGGACGAGGCGGTGCTGCGGGCCGCGGAGGGAGAAAGAAATCGGATCCGCTGAAGAAGTTTTCGCGGTAACAGTGTCGGCTGGGGCGGTCAACAATGTTCTAATTTGACGAGAGCCTAGTAGAGGAGTCGTTTCGCTTCAACAGACAACTAAGGACTGATTTCGGACAGCGGCCCGCCATCAACTCCTAGGATTTATGCGTTCCCAAAATTACCGAATTGGGACTGCTATCATCCCCGGGCCGGTCTTCCGGTGAAATTGGCTGTCACCTTTGTCCTTAGCAGTTTTGAGCTTGACGGTACAAGCCAAGGTCTTGGGCATGGTGACCCTGGAGCCGAACGGCTGATGCAATTGCAGACTACCTACTAGGTGCTGTGTTGAAGATCCGAAGGAATAAACCAACGCACACCCTACATTGTGAATCAATCACGGACCGACTTCATTGACGTTAATGGGAAAGCAGAATATCAAGCGAAGCAGTCCAGCCCGGCGGACAACTGCTTTTCCCCACGCGGGAGACCATGAGATCAGGATGAACATCGGGCTTCAACTTGAAAGCTTTCAAGGGCCGCGCCAGACACAGGGAGGAGTTACTTCCGAGTCCCAGCTGAGAAGTTAAATCACGGAAGCCACAAGCAGGACAGGAAGACTGCACGGCCATCGCATGGCGAAACGTGGCTCAACATCGTCCATATTGAGTCGTGCAAGATCGTGCAGCGTCCACGGTGATCACAAGTCCAGGAACCGTTGATTGCACTTCTGGGCCACTGCGGGGCACTGCACACGGGGACGGGGTCGGCGCGATGGACCGGGGTATCTGGGTAGCGAAGTGAGGCGGATTGAGTTAAAACCGCTGTTGGCTGATTACTTTGCGATCATCTGATGAGGATTGGGGATGTAATGGGGGTTGAGTGGGGGTGGGGGATATCGAGGATGTGAGCTGGTGGTGTGCGCACGGAGCGGAAGAGCGAATTCGGGGCATCTTGGATTTCTGCGCGGACTCGACGTTGAAACGGACA
>JARGXW010000585.1:0-87212 GCA_029204085.1 Mycena sp. CBHHK59/15
GACTATGTGTGAAATGAGATCCAACAGCGCCTCTTTTGGTGCCCACCTTTGGCCAAGCTTGGCTTCCCAGAAAGCTCCAAAACTCCATGACAAATATTCTCAAGTGCTGATATGCTTTGAAAGGGACCCCAAGCAGTATTTTCTGGCTGCTGGATTCAAAAACAAAACAGTGATAGATCCCGCTCAGAGCCCTCTACAGACCAAATCTTCCACCCAAATGCTGACTGCATTGACTGCAACAACAACAGTGATGTAAATCTCAGTTGTCAGTAATGTTCATGCCATCGTAGAGTGGATTGACACCAAAGTACAGTGTTGTAATATTTTCTTGGTGACCTCTGCTGAACCAAATGTTCCAATTATATGTCTTTGAAACTCAACCATAAAATATTGTGCTCCCCAATCCTCATTTTGACCCAACCCTCAGACCTGCCTGACAGCTCCTGCAGAACTTCTGCAAGACTTGGTTGCACACCAGGAGCCTTTTGGAGGGCTGCAAGGCCATGCACTTTACTGTCATCCACCTTGCCTCACCTTGTTGGGCACTAGAGATGTTAAATTATATAATGAGAGTGATTTCCATCTTTGTAGGACATCAAGGGATATAATTCCAAGTTATTGATAGGTTTTCTCATCAAAGTGTTCGCAATTTTGGTGGGCACCTGAAGTTGTGTAGGCCTCCTTCCAGGTCAGGATACTGTATTTGGAGACCCAGGAGAAACCACAATGTAGCCAGTAACAACTGTAGTAATTTGAAATAGACAGTTCCTCCTGTTAAATCCAGTACTCTAGTGGATCTCTTCAGTAGAGATGCCACCGAGGGAGGGTTGACAAATGTTGATGACACATTGATCGGCCAATCAGATCACGAATAAACATTGTCACAATGTAAAACATTTATTGTGAGCTTGATACTTCATATAATTTCAAATTGAGGATATCAAACAGCAGCTGGAAGCAGCCCCCTCCTATATGAGTTGATTGAACTCTTGTATCTGCCCTCTGAAAAAAATATTTCTCAGGTGCACAAAAGAGTGCCAAATTCAACCAAGTTCTAGTATTGAATCCTATATACTTGACTTTAATATCTGCATCAACTTGCTCACAGAAATCCCAACTACTCTTGGTTATTCAATAAGGCTACAGGGCCCCTCTGAAATGTATTTCAATGGCAGTTCATGTTTATTGACTGTGCTACAAGGTCAATTAGAACCTAGAAACATCGAAATTTGACATATGGTGCTCATGAAGGTCTAATTATTCCTACCAATGCATGTAGACTGTGTGGGTATATTAATCCAACTAGATTCCATGGTTTGATCCCCCAAATCCAGTGAAAGAAGCTCACAACACTCAAATCCAGAAATAATGGAGCCCTCCTTCAGGCTCTCATACACACAATTAAAAAATGGAACACAAATGTACCATTAAATGTACAATGAATTAAAATATAGAGCTGAAAGGCAATTATGAGAACCTATAAATAGCAAAGTCCATCTCATAGAGTGCAATTATATCCCAGATACTTTCTGACAGAGTTTGAACCTCAAACTGGTGAGTGTATTAGAGTATGCAGGTGTCTCAATGCACCACTCTGAAGTGGGAGAAGTTCCCAGTTCCCACCATCACCCTTTAAAATATCAGGATTGCGAGACCAAGCATCGTCATCCCCATCAGTAATATTGCCGTTGCTGGTTTCAATATATGCTGAATTTTCTTCGCCTCGAGGAACCAAGGCTGGATGCCGATACAAGGGTAATGTTCGACGTCGATTAACCTCAGTCCAAAAGCGCATGGGAGGAGTTGCGACACCCTGGACAAGGTGTTTGCAAAGGTGACAAGACTGAAACTTTCACCGTTTGCAGGTGCAAGTCCGGAGGTCGATCCGTGCAATATATTTGTGGTTGGCATCAACACTGATGGGGAGTTTCGCGAGTACCATCCAGTCGGCCTTCAAATGTTTCTGGAATGGCGTCAGAGCCTTGGAGCATCCAAGCCGATACCCATCAGCCAAGATCTGTGCACGTGCAAGGTATGCCGGAGTGACATTAGTGATAAGAATCCAGACGAGATGGTCAAGCCGTGGGCGAACGTGATTGTGCAGAAAATTGTGCTTCAATTGCCGCCAAAAATTCTCCACATTCATCGTTGTTCGGAGACGCGAAATGTAGGGAGACGTAGACCGCACCCAAAGCTTCCACCTCTTTGGTGCATACCAGGCTGTCCAGAATAGTGATGTGCTTGGCTTGGCTTGGCTTTGAAGCCCCGGCTTTGGCTTGGCTTCGTCTGGCTTTGGCTTCACATTCTTGAAGCCAAAGCCAAAGCCGTCCGGGAGGGCTTGGCTTGGCTTGGCTTTGGCTCAAGCCAGGGCTTGGGGGATATTTTTTTCCCTGTCCCGGGTACCGCAGCAATGTTTAATGGTGGCTGGGGACCAACCCTAGAGCAAGGATTAATGAGTGCACGATGTTTCTGGGCATCATTTGGCACTGGAGCGTTGAGAGCGAGTCGAGAAAGTCGTTGAGCACGACACGACAACCGTGAGATACATGCAAGCCGTCTCGGCAAGGCATCAAAGCCGAAGATGATTGACCGTGACCGACCGGATAGAACCGATTCTAAATTTGGGTGAAGTAACGAAGTTCAACATTGGTATTCACTCCCTATTGTGCACCCAAATTGTCCACTTGGACGACCATTTTCTGACGGGCCGAAGCCAAGGCCTAAGCCCTTGGCTTTGGCTTCAGACATCCCAAGCCAAAGCCAAAGCCCCCGCGAAGCCAACGGTTTGGCTTGGCTTGGCTTCGTGGCTTGTTGGCTTGAAGCCAAGCCAAGCACATCACTAGTCCAGAAATACCCCCAGACCTCCCGCAGTCCGCGTTTACGGCAGAATCCGTACATTTCAAACACAGCATTGGGTGTATATCTTCTGCAGTCTGTGGGCCGTCTTGCGTTGGGAAAAGAGGGTGCTGGCAGAAGTGTTTCGTGAAAATATGAAGCAGGGCCTTCCGGTGAGGTGCTGGGCAAAATGTGTAGCCCGGATCAGCTGACCTCTTCTCCCCCTCGTCGAACATCCAGTCCGGACCATCTTCCTCGTCCTCCTCGTTGTCTCCATCGAGATATTTCTCAATGGCATCGATTACGTCGCCTTCTTCATCCTCTGTGTCCACGCTAGCAGAAACTTGTGCAGCACCGGAATCATCGGCGGTCTCTAACTCGGATTGGCGCATGCGTTGAACTGTCCGTAAGCGTGATAATTGCGCGGACTTTCCACACCGTTCGGAAGTGTGCAAGGAGTTGGGGCAGAAATTGTTCCTTTCCACCAGCTGCACCATCAGATGTCGACTGCACGAGAAGATATCCTAACGGCATTCCGGAGCCGTAAACCTCGCCGAGTAGCGCATAAACGTCGTAGCGAGAGCCGTTTGTATCCCCTAAATTTGAAATGAGTAACTGTTCCGAAATTTAATGCTTGAAGCAGCAAACATACAGGCAGAGTCCAAGGAGAGTTCACGGACTCGACTGCCAACCTCACATAAGATTTTCAGAAGCGCAAATGCGATGGCAGTGAAGCCTGGCTGGGGGGTGAGCAAACCTGCTGGGTCAATTGCGGCGAGTCCGGGATACTACCCGGCCCAGTGGCAGCTTCGCTGTCAAAAACCATCACGCACGCCCACCGTCGCCCACATTCGAATTTGGACCTCACATGGCGCGAAACAGGTACAACGCACCCAGAGATAGGTACATCCCCAGGCAGAACACGGTGTCTTCCACAGGATTGAGTGGCGAGACTGACGCCGAGAGCCGTCTCGTTTTCATTGATCAGCTTCCAGTTCTCACACGTCCCCCACTTAAACCCCGTGGCCGTAATTGATTCGTCCGCATCTCGCTCGCACCTCGGACTTGAATCTTTTGCCTCACGCTCTTCCACCTTCCGCTCCAAATGACTGCTTCCCTCGAACACGTGTTGGGACGTGGTACCTTCGATTTCGTTGTAGTCGGTGCGTATAGACGATCAGCTCCTGCATTCCACTTGTCTCAAGTAAAGTTCTCAGGTGGCGGCGTACGAGGCTCTTTCTTCGGATTCGGTTAAGCCGAGCTAAACTGTCGCTAGACTTGCGGGCTCACCTTGGCGGCAAGATTGACGGAGAACCCCGAGGTTTCGGTCCTGGTTCTCGAGGCGGGGCCCGCTAATCTTGATGACCCCAACATCTGTGAGACAATTCCTCTACTGTTTCAAGATCCCATTAACACTGAGCCTCGAATTGACAGTGACCCCTGCTTTGTTCGGCATTCATTACAACAACCCCCAGTATGACTGGGGTTTCACCACCGCAAGTCGCGAAAGAAAACACGACATATTGTCCCTCATGATAACTCCGTAGGTTAAGCAGGAAAACGCAGCAGGCAGGAACATCTATTTTGGACGGTATGTAGTTCAGATGTCTTGAATTCTCGACACTGATTTCTGTATAGCGGGAAGGGACTGGGCGGGAGCTCCGCCATTAATTTGTTCCAGTACCATCGTCCTGCCAAATCCGACATCGACGGTATGTCTTTCGCAACTCGTGATCCGCGACTGTGGTTGAACTTCAGGGCCAGCTTTCGAGAAGCTGGGGAACGCGGGGTGGAACTGGAACCTCCTGAAGAGCTACTACATGAAGGCGGAGAGCTTCATCCCTCCCCCGTCAAAGCACGAGACAATGAGCTTCGATGTGAATCAACGTGGCTCGGCTGGTGCGTGCGCTGACTGTACTCAGGGATGCGAAATCGATTAACGATCCCCAATGCTTAGGACCTCTTGGTTTTGGTTATGCAGCGACACTATCCAATCTCGAAGGTCCTTATCACGAGGTGTGTAACTTACCAGCTGGTGAAAATCCTCCATTAATGGCTGTACAATCCAGACGCTCCAGAAGGTCGGGATCACCCGCGCGGACGAACCGGTATGCTTCCCTTGCTTTTGCTCGTACGGCATGGACTGACGTTCGCAAGTTCTCCGGGGATGTAAATATATATCGTCACTTTGAACTCAGTTCAATACCTTGACGACGTTTCTCCTCAGACCGCGGGAACATGGCTGACGCCGCTGTCAATTCACCCAACTAAGCGTGTGCGGTCCTACGCTGCCAACGTAGGTCCCGATTGTGCCGCATTGCCCCGCCAGGTATTAAACAAGCTCTCTCAAGATGTACTACCAGCCCAATGCGTCGCGCCCTAACTTCACCGTGCTCGTCTCCGCGCATGTGACCAAGCTCATTTTGAAACAAACTGCCGGGATCGCAACCGCGGATTGGGTGAGCTTCCAACACGGGGGTAAAGACTACGAGGTCTCTGTCGCAAAAGAGGTCATATTGTCCGCCGGGTAACAAATGATGCGTGTGATCTATGTCTTGCACTGACAAAAAATCGTGACCATAGTGCAGTGATGTCTCCGCAGGTGTGTCAATGTTTTGCTGACATTTCGTTCATCCTGAACGACCCATTATAGATTCTAGAACTCTCGGGATCGGGAACCCCAGAGTTTTGAGCAAGGCTGGCATCGATGTCAGTGTTGTCCTCCCTGGTGTGGGCGAAAACGTCCAAGAGCATATAAACAGGCAAACTTCACTCACATCTCACAACTTGCCTCTCTGACGCCATTCTTCGGCTACCAGCGCGGCAACCTATGGCGAGCCAATCATTCGCTGTTATGGGGGCCGAAGCTAATGGGTGCGTGTTATTTCCAGAGATCCGAGAGGACAAGCAAGACACGTACACGACGTTCGATTGTTTGAGCGACCCGGCTGTCGCGGCGGACCAGTTCGCCGAATAGTACGTCTATTCAGCTTCCTCCTGGATTATAATCACACCCGATCTCATTTTCTGGTCCAGTCAACTCCACGGGACGGGTGTGTGTGGTATGGGTCCCATTTGCATGACCTTCATCCCACTTGCGGCGCTCTCTCCGGACGCAAAAACCCTTAGACGGTCCCTGGAACAATCGATCGAGGCTCGGGTGGCATCTGGAACTTGTTCCCCCCGCCCTTCATAAGCAGCTATCATACAACTCGAGAGTATTGTGAAGCAACAACCTGATTTTGAGACGGTTCTCGCTCAGACCTTCAACACCAAACCCAGTGAGTGTGGCTCCATCCAGCTGACAGATTGTGGTCGCTCCTGCTGATGCGCAATTATTCTGTTAGACCCCCCCAAGGCAGGCCGCAAATACATCACGCTTCACGGTATGATCAACCACCCTATCTCGCGGGGCACGATTGTCAGTGCTGTCTCCGGTGTGCGTTGATGCAGTGGATTCTTACAAGACCATACTTCAGCATGTCAAGTCGAGCGATCCTACTGAGGCACCAGCTATTGATCCTCGTTACTTTGACTCCGACTACGGTGAGCCTATACATTCATCGCTGAAAATAGACTAACGGAAATTTTACCACTCAGACCTCAAGACGTTGGTTGAATTGATCAAGTTCAACCGTCGGTTGGTCAAGCAAGAGCCGCTTCGTGACATTTTGAGTGGTGCACATCCGTGTTTTGGATATATACGAAGTTACAAAATCTGATTTGCGCCCATAGGCGTTGAGGTAAACCCGGGTCCGGAATACGAGACAGACGAGCAGATTGCAGGTGAGCATTAATTGTGTGCCACGAACTACGAAATCTCATCTCAATCATCCTCAATCCAGAGTGGTTGAAAACACATTTCAGTACAACCTGGCGTGCGTTGTTTATTCCCCACCCCGTGTTTGTGCTTAAGTCCCTGCCATCAGATACCGTCGGCTCGTGTTCTATGCTGCCATTGGAGGATGGCGGGGTGGTCGACACACGGCTCAAGGTGAACGGGCTTCCCCGTGGCGTGTGCTCAACAATAACAGTGATGTCGGGCAGGTCTATAAGACCACCAACATTCGTGTGGTTGATATTTCAATCATCCCGCTCCACATCGGTGCGCATACGCAGGGTGTGTATACTTGTCTGGCCCTACGCACCTTGGGCTGACATGCACGACCGACAGCGACCGCCTATGCTTTGGGAGAGCTCGGTGTGTGATTTTTATTTGTGATTTACATTGTGTATCTCACTTCCCAACCGAAAACTCCATAGGAGCGGATATCATCAAAGGAAATGTTGGTGGTATCTGAGTGATAAATGCGCTCATCTCAGTGTGACGGCTGCGATCTATCGTGAGCACTCCAATTCAACTTGGAGTTGTATACTAATATTTCTCTTTGTACGAGTACTTACGATGACCTCTCTGTGCGCGCTTGTGCCTATTAATTACATGTTTCCTCCTACATTCTCATGTACGTTGTGCAAGATCCTTGTGCGTTGTATAAAATCCTTGGATATCTGAACTAGGATACTCTTTGCTATCTACTCACAAGCGTTTGACGGACCGCTTCGCGGTCCGTCATCCTCTTTCCTAAGATCTTGGCCATCTATCCATCAGCGGAGCTTAAAAGGCTGCGGACGGACGGATCACCATAATTTTATAAAGAGAGAGAAGAGAAACCACACCGAAGGTGGTTCAGCAGACTTGATCTATCTCATGGAAGATGTCTGCCAAGATCCGGGATGGTATAGAACCCTTCAATCGCTGAAAGTATTCACAATCCTCTGTATTCTCCACCCTGTCAATGAAGTCTTGAATGTAGACCTCATCTGGATCTGTCTCAAACTCTGATTCACAATCAGAGTCAGATGTATCTTTAGAAGGCCGATCAAGTGCTTTGGAACGAGAACGGGTTGATGCTTTGGGAGGCTGGTGTTACGTAACGTGCCCGGGAGCTAGCATTGTTACCAACTGAGCCAAAAGGCCACTATGACAGGTTTATCTGTCATAGGCTTCCTGGACTATATATACATGAGTACACACATTTCGCATGCATGTAACAGCTGGATTATCTCAGCTGTGCCAGGAGCACAAGGAGGTTCTGTGGTAAGGCTCCAACCATTTAGTTTTCGTTTATGGAAACCCGTAAACTAAACGGAAACGGTTGGAAAATGTTTGTAAACTGTTTAAAACAGTTTATAAACAGTATTTTGGCAGGGCAATTTGGAAAAGATATCCGAGGGCTGTCTGACCGGGAATCATGGTCCGAAATGGACTCACAAGCATCACTTCGACACCTCAATTGTACGTCACTAACCTGGACAAGAGCTGGGGTGCCAATGGCGGGGGCGGGATGAGGGCGGGATGCAAGGCGCGTGGCGGGCGGAGATATCCGCGCGCCATCAATCACATGTATAATTACTAAATTCGGAAACCTCCGCCCGATCCCAACCCAGTCCCGTCCATAGCACACCATACAGTTAGTATCTTGTTATTCTGCTATTACTCACATAGTATGGTGACTCTGAGCCATATTTAGGTCCAGAATCCCGCCATCGGGCCTCTATCGGGTCGGTGGATTGATGCACCAATCCTAGTTGTGAATTCCCATTCCACGTCAAAACCAAGGTCAACCTGACCATCATCATTGTCTGCAATAAGTTCCAAAATGGCTGAGCTGGCAACATTGATTTCATGTTCTGTGCCAAGTCATATCCTCTGGAAGCAACAAGACTGGAAAATTTGGAAAGTTATTTGCCTCAACAGGTGAGACTCCTGCTGCTAGTGATAGAATCAATTGCATGAATGTGGCAGCATCACTTGCCACATTATCTGTGAATCTAAGAGTTGGCTGAGGCAGACCATGGTCCTTCAGTGATTTGACTATCCCTTCCAGAGAAAAACGAACCCGAGAAAGACTTTTGGTTGGAACAAAGACAAGAACCTGGGTGAGAACCTGGAATTTGGCACAGCACTTGGCTTCTTGTTCAGTGTTTACTGCCCAAAACGAAATAGGACTTGGAGCCGGATTCCATCAGAACCTGGGTTTAGTACAGAACCTGGGTGAGTACCTAGGCAAGAACCTGGGTTTAATAGAGAACCTGGGTGAGAACCTGGATTTTGGACATGACCTGGCTTCTTGTTCAGTCTCCACTGCTCTAAAAGAAGGCTACAGGACTTGTGTTTTGTCACAGAACTTGGATTTTGGCAGAGAACCTGGCTGTTGTGACAGGACTTGGGTGTGTGACAGGGCACAGCCACTCCCTGGATGCAGTCAGGCCCATCAACTCAATTGTATTTCTTCTGTGCCTCTAGAGTGTAAAAGAAAACAAGGTGCATTATTCCTCCTTATCATCATCCTCATCTTCTACTTGTCCATAGGCAGCATTCAAAGCATCAACCAAAGAGTAGCAAAGGTAAGATTCTTCCGTGCTACAAATACCATGTGTCACGATTAGATGCAAATCTTATCGTTCCAATGCCTATCTAAGCACTCGAGATCTAAGCACTGGATGACAAGAAGGCTATGACAGAACCTGGCCCGAAGGATGACATCATGATGATGTCAGAGATGATGTCAGAACAAGTTGAAGAAGCAGGGCTATGACAGAACATGTGGTTATGGGTAGTTATATTTACATTAGTTCACACGGTTCGCTAGACAGTATAAGTAGAGCAGACATTTCGCTGTTGTAGTTTAACCTTTTATTCCATCATCTTCGAGATCTACATGAGCACCACCCAATCCCTCTCATCTTACCAGAGTGGACGCTTAAGGTCTTGACTGTGACATAATAAAAGGTTACCCCTCATACCCTCGTACCGCCCCTTACCAATCTCCTTTCCCTTTCTCCCCACCTACTCACCTTACCTCTTTACCCTTTCTGCTGCTGCAGCAGTCTCTTACCTGCAGACCCACTTCCCCCACCAACACCTCACGTCGTCCACACCGACGTTAAACAATTGCAGCGCCCATCTTGCACAGTTCACTCGAACAGACGACACTGTGCTAAGGGAAACATTGAGCCCGTCCCGCACCATAATAGTCAAAGGAGCACTAGGCTAATCCTCGGAGAGGGCTATCTCGCAGCCGGGGGGGGGGGTCGTAGAAGACCCCGGACTGTTCTGTCAGCAAAAGACCGCCTCGACCTCACCACCTGCCCTTGTGGCATACCGAACCCCTGCCCAGCTTTAACACCGCAATTTCTACCAGGACGTCTTACTGCATCCCCCTATCCAACTCTGAAGACGAGTCCGAGCTATTCCACTTGACCGTTTCTCAAAGATCACCGACCGGCCCACTCCCACCCCTCCTTCCCCCATCGGCCTTCCAGTCGATAACCCGCAGAACCAGAAGTCCACCTCCTTCCCATTGCGCTGTAATAGCACCCTGACCAACACAGCTAATCGCAGCTGTGTCCCCACCCACACCTCCGAAACCCCTATCACCCGCGCCCCCAGACCCCTGCTCACCCCATGGAGGAGGAAGCCCCTCCCCAAACCCAATATGTTCCAGTCCCTGTTCTGGGATGGAACGGAGAAGATCAACCCCCGCGCTCGGGATCCTCACAGATCTCTTACGCAAAGACCCTGCCGATGTTCGACGGGAATGACAAATCCAAGTTTGAAACTTGGTTTGACACCCTAGACAACTACGTCTGGGCCTATGCCTCGGAGTTCAACACCGAGAAGAAGAAAATTGCCTTCACGGTGTCCTTATTGGGCCGAGAAGACAGGGCCAGGTGTCCGGCGTCCAACTGGGCGCGGAACTGGAAGAAGAAGGCTCGAAGGCAGGATGCCTTTGAGGAGAATTGCGACTATCCAGAGTTCCTGGAGAGTTTAGCAGAAACGTTCGCCGACAGAAACAGCACCCAGACGGCGCACATGCACCTTACCACCACCCGCCAGGGCAAGACCGCCCTGGTAGACTTTATTCAAGTGTTCGAGTTGAACGTGGAGGAGGCAGGATACGACCTGTGGGATCGAACCGGGGCCCATGACACCTTTTTGGTGGAGACCCTAGAGAACCTCGTCTCGGACGAGGTGCGCAGTCAGCTCAATGTCGGGCTGCTGGAGGCTCCCACGACCTACCGGAGCTGAGAAGGAGGCTGATGATAGTCAGCTGGAACATGGAGCGACAAGCGCTCTGGAAGGCCCAACAGGCCAGGATGTTCTGGGTACCAGCCCAGAGGAACAACACCACTGCACCAGCAGCAAAGACGACCCCGCCCCGAGGATATCAGGGGACAGCGCCAAACTTGGCAAAGAAGATTGGAGCTGGCGAGACCGCCCCCATGGACGTAGACAGGAACAAGGCAAAAGGCACACCCTTCCTGTGCTACAACTGTGGCAAGGATGGCCACATGAAGCGGGATTGTCCCGAACCCCGGAAGGGGAAGTTTAATATCCAGGCTCTCAAGCCTGATGACTATACTCAGGAGGAGTTGGCGGCTTTCAGTGTTGTCATTGACCAGGTCTGACGGGCTCAGTCGAAGGTGTCAAGTCAATGTCAATGTTTTTGACGCTTTTTGACTGACCCCGTCAATGGTCTCCGGCAATGTCCGAGGGTCAGCTGATTGATGCGGATCGTCTCGCCTTCAACTGTATTTCAGCTCGTTTGAGTCGTTCCGGCCATTTCTATAGCAGAATTCTAGGTAGATATTATTATTCGGAGACACGGCTAAGGTGAATTAATTAATTTGTATCAACGGCAACTCCCCCAGGCTCTGCTGTGCTAACGGTGTTTCTGGCACCTCTCTCTGCACCTCTGCCGCTCGCTGCGCCTCTACTCCCAACTCCTCCTCCTCTTTATCCAAACTGTCTTGCCCACCCTTCCAAAAGAACTCGAGTTCCGTTGCTGGAGTTCCAGCTTTCGGGTACAGGAACAAATGTTCGAGCGGGATCTTTTTGTACACGGGTACACACATGTTTGCATTCGTGATGGTGGTAGAGGCGGAGGGACGGGAAGTCGGAGGTGGAGGTGGAGGTGGTTCGGGATGTGGCGCGGATTCCTCACCTAAATCTTCCTGCTCGGCGAGATCGATTAAGACTTCAGCGAGAGTGTTGAAATTAATGTCGACGGAGGTGTTGCCGATGACTTCTGCACCCTGCACTGAATTGTTAGCTGCGTTTTCATCCATTACTTCTATCTCAGCCTGATCCTCTGCGAGGCTGAAGTGCCGTGGGCGTCGTTGTGGCACTAAACCTGCCTCAATATGTGCCCTTTGGCGATCACTGCGTACGAGGGTCGCATCGTGAACCTTTCCAGGGCCTAGTCGGTTGCGATGTTTCGTGTGAGTCAAACCATAGAAGCTAAAAATGCGCTCCGGGCCAGCGGAGTTGGGAAGCATGCTGAGGATACGGATCGCCAGTTTCACAAAGCCACTACGCCCAGTCAGCGACGACGAACCGCCGTCCAGCCGTTTCCAAAGGGGCACAAGGTCGATCGGCTTTTTCTGGGCATCTGTCAGTTGCGCAGATGATAAATAAAAGCGAGATCTCATACAATGGCTTCGTAAGTTTGCCGGTGGCCGTCGATCCACATCGAGTCCGATGAGAAGTGGTCCTTGTCATCATAATATGATTGGAAGGAGTTCATAAATTCGATGTCACCTGCGATGCTTTGGCGAAGCAGTCTCTCGTAGGCCCGACGTGCAAGATGGAACATCTCGATGCAAGAAATGGAGTCGGGGTTGAAAGCACGAGAACGGATGTAAGGATTGAAAAATACCCCGAGGATCATGAGCTCTTGGTCTGTCTTCGCCCATCGGTGCTCGAGGCTAGCGTGAACGGTTCTGGTGACAAGAGAGTCGGCAGTGGGAAGATTACCGAAGATTCGAAAGAGATTTCCGAGACAAAGAAGGACAGTATCGAGGCGGCAAGTCGGTGCTTGTAAAATATTCGAAGCAATCGCCAGTGGTTCTATATGGTTTGCAATTCTGCATCAAACATGTTAGAGCGACCAAAAAAAATTGGGAAGATGATGCACCGTTCAATGTCCTTCCAGAAATTGTTGTCCTTGCAGATTTCGATGATGTGACTTGCTGTTTCGATTTGCTCCTCCTTTCGCCCAGCACAAACACGAAGACGTTCTTCGTAAGTGATAACACATGCCCGGATAGCCCGTTCTAGCTTCTTCAGACGGCGGAGGGAGCAATACTGAGAAACCCAACGTGTGAGTACCGGAAGAATGAGTACCAGGAATTGCCCGAAGGTGACGAGCTCAACCCCTCGGAGGAGGTCAAGGGCCGTTCCGTGGTTGTTAAACCACTTTATCACCTCTACAGCAAGTTTTGCAGCTTTCATCCACGGCGCTTTGATCGCGAGATAGTTACCCGTAATCAGACTGGACTGATGCGCCCAACATTCGAAGGTCGCAATCCACGGGCTCTCCTCCCTGACTCGGCGACGTGCTTTCTTGCCGTCTGGGCCGTCATCGGTACAGGCACAGATAATTTCGACGCCGTAAGTCTGTTGGGCATATTCAAAGTCGCTCTTCATTATATCGAACAATTCATCGCCGGTTTTAGGCCGACCTGTCATATCGTGGGTGCGCAACAGAAAAGGCTGTGAAGTCACGGTTAATCACAAAATCTCACGCAGTAAACAAGATCGCACTTGGTTCTCGACGCTAATCATCGAAGTATCAACATGGGTTTTAGCGATATTCGTCCATCCATCCTCGGAGTACGTCGCGAGCTTTCCATTGGTGACCTGGCGTGTATGAAGGATGACTTTCTCCGCTTCACCCGAGAGGATGCGACCCGAGAGGACCCGACGGTCCGGAAGCTTTGCAGCAGGCACATATTTGTCGAAGAACATTTTGAATTCGGGGTTTTCGACAGCCTGCCAAGCTCATCGGCACGTAACAAACAGTTTACATAGATCTTGTGCAAACTCCTCCAGTTCTCCGGCAGACCAGCTTTGAGAAGCTTGAGAATACACAGATGCCGTGGAAGTCCTTCGTCGCTTAAGCGACGGCCCGTCGGGAAGCGGAGAGTCGGATAGCGGAGAGTATGATGGTAGTAACGGCGATGGAAGCGATGCCGGTGAGCCCAAACGTGATTGAGGAAATGAGGGAGAGCCAGGAAGAAAGGTGTAGCCACGGATCGGCTGTGGCTGCGCAAACATCGAATCCGTGTAATGCACAGGATGGGGGAATGAACTGGGAGGGTACGTTGGGGTTTGAACATGACTTGTTGAGGCATGCGGCTGAGAACTTGAATTGGAATTGTGAGTCCGAGCCTCTTCTTTGTTGGCATCCATGCGCGCTGTAATGATGTCACGTTGCTGTAGTCTTGCGGGCGAGTTTTTGATCTGCTGGCACTTGCTAGCATGGGTGCGCATTACCAGCAGTTTTTCGCAGATGGGATCAACTATTTGACAGGCTGGAAGTAAGTAGTAAGCAGGCAGCAGTTGGAAAATAGTTAGATACATCACTGTGCACATTCAAGCACACATACCGGCATCTCGCCACTGATTCTCTGTATACGCAAGCGGGGGTGCTGAGCCTTGGGCAGTTGCAATAATATTCTCGCTCTGCAGACACGATATTGTCGCCGCCAGGCATGCTAAGCACCATGCATTGACGTGTGTCTTATCGGTCTTGAACTTAGCATTGTTCGTGTAGAAGAGCTCCCATATGGGTGATTTGATAGCCATAACCCATACAAACAGTAAAGAGGTCGCAAAAGAGAGTATAACGCGTCGCGGACGCAAGGGCGTGTGGAGGTAGCGCGTCGATGTGGCGTGGGAATTATTTTCTAATACAGGCGTCTGACTGGTCAATGACCGGTCAGTGACCGGTCAATTGCATTGACAGGTCATGGACATTGACGTTCATTGACGTTTGTTGACTGACCTTGACAACACTGGCGGCTTTGGCTGCAATTCTCAATGGAAAGGGTTTTTAAAGGGGCCCCCGCTTGCGGCCAAAGCGGCGCCCCCTCTGGTTACAAAATGCTCCCTGGTTCCGATAAACACTATTAGATACGAAGACTTAGCTACGGGTACTGATGTGAATGGACCTACTCCAGTAGTAGAAGGCCTGGACTCAGCAGGAGCCAAGGAGAATGTATATATGGAAAAAGATGATAGCCTACGAAAGAAAATATGTATCTTGGAGAATCAGAATCGGTTACGACACTTAAATAACAAGAAAATGGACACTGAGAATAAATGCTGGAGCACGTTTAAAACTCAACTCAAAAGGCCCCTGGAACCCAAACCAGTGAAGAAAATGGTGTGACAAAAAAGGGTGACGATGTCATGGAGGCTCAATCCTTGAAGGAGGAGGAAGCACCTAAGGAGAAGGTGGGGAAGCCGACTGATGTGCTGGCCGGCCTAAAGTGGTTATCCCACAGGGTGATCAAAGAGCAGCAAGGAGATAAGCTCGCAAAGGAGCTGAAGGAATTCCAGAGGCAGCGGAAGGATCATGAGATGCTGGTTCCAGTCACGTTGACCACATTGGACACAGGGAAGACGCGTGCAGTCAAGGCTCTTCTTGATAATGGATGCACAGCCACGTGCATCGATCGAGACTATGCCAAGGCTGAAGACTTTGAGCTACACGAGCTTGAAGCGCACATCGTCGCCTGGAATGCCGACGGAACCGAGAACGCATGGGGAAAGATCACTCATTATGTAGAGTTGATCATGTCTGTCGGACCCCATTAGGAGAAGCAGAGATTCCTCATCACAGGACTTGGCAAAGCCCAGATATTCATTGGGTACGACTGGTTGTTCAAGCACAACCCTGTGATCGACTGGAGAGCGCAGACCTTGCTCTTTAGTCGGTGCCCGCCGGAGTGCAACATGACCGGCACGGAATTCGGAAGAGGAGACCAGTGGAAGAACGAGTTGGAAGAAGGAGAATCCCTTCTACTGTGGACTTTGGAGACGCGATTGACTTAAGGTTGAAAAAAACACAGTCGCAGAAAATGGCAGAAGAAGCCAAGCGTGGAAAAGAGCGGATGACAGAGGAGAAGATTCCTGAGGAGTACCGGGAGTATGTGAAGGTCTTCGCGAAGGAGTCGTTTGACTCGTTACCTGAGAAGAGACAACGGGATCACGCAATCGAGCTTAAGCCAAATTCAAAGGCTGTAGATTGCAAGATTTACCCACTCTCGGTGACAGAACAGGAGAAGCTGAACAAGTTCCTGGAGGAGAACTTGAAGAGCGGGAGGATCTGCCCCAGCAAATCGCTGATGGCTTCAGTGTTCTTTTTTATAAAGAAGAAAGACGGCACCTTGCGGCCTGTGCAAGATTACCGGAAGCTCAATGAGATGACAATTAAAAACCGCTATCCGCTTCCGCTAATTTCGGAGTTAGTCAATAAGCTCTGAGGTGCCCGGTACTTTACAAAGCTAGACGTGCGATGGGGGTACAACAATGTACGGATCAAGGAGGGAGATGAGTGGAAGGCTGCATTCCGCACAAATCGAGGGCTGTTCGAGCCGCTTCTTCGGGCTTACCAATTCTCCCACGACATTCCAGACGATGATGAACAATCTGCTCAGAGATCTCATCAATGAAGGAAAGGTCGTCGTCTATCTGGATGACATCCTGATCTTCTCCGACAACCTGGAAGAACATCGTGCATTGACAAAACGAGTCCTGAAGGTACTCCAGGACAACAAGCTGTTCCTCAAACACGAGAAGTGCGAGTTCGAACGCACAGAGATCGAATTCCTAGGAGTTATCATCTCCTACAACTCGATGAGGCTGGACCCCGCCAAGATTAAGGGTGTGATGGAGTGGCCAGAACCAAAGAACCTGAAGCAAACACAGGTGTTCTTAGGGTTCACCAACTTTTATCGCCGTTTCATCTGGGGATACAGCGAGGTCGCCAAGCTGCTCACATGGTGTGGAAGGGTGGATGAACCACTCGTGGCAAGTCCCCCTTTTGTACCTCCTTACGTACTTACGTACACCGTCCCCGGACCATTTTTTTTTGTACGTACAGATGTCAATCAATACCTCTCCCACCCAAACCACCATCTACGATGCGACCAGTGACTTGAGTGCCCCACCGGAGCACGTCGCCAGTGAACCCCATTTCTACTTCACCCGTACTCCCTATATCCGGACGACCGACCATCAATTCTGTCTACCAGCTGAGACTCGCTACTGTGACAACGGTTGACAGGGAAGGAAGGGTTCCGGTGGGAACAGGAGCAGAAGGACACGTTCCAGAAGCTGAAGGACCGCATTGCCGAGGATGTGGTATTAGCATTACCCACGGACAACGGCAAGTTCTGGTTAGAGGCAGACGTGTCAGATGGAGTGACGGGAGCAATCCTGTCACAGGAGCAGGAGGGCGAATGGCACCCTGTAGCGTTCATGTCACACGGACTGAACGAGACCGAGTGGAACTATGAGATCTATGACAAAGAGATGCTCGCAATTATGCTCGCCCTGGAAGAGTATCGGCAGATGTTGATGGGAGCGCGGCAAACATTTGAAATTCTGACGGATCACCAGAACCTGGAATATTTCAAAAAGCCGCAGAAGCTGAACAGGAGACAGGCCCAATGGATATTGGAGTTAGCAGAATACGACTGCACCCTTCACCATCGGCCCGGAGCGTTGAACAAGAAGGCAGATCTCTTATCTCGGAGATCAGATCATGACCAAGGAAAAAACGACAATCATGACATCGTTCTTTTGAAACCGGAGCACTTTTGTGCGCAAGAAATTGTGCTCGACGGACCAGAGACAGAGATCCTGGAAGCGATCAAGAAGGAGAAAAAGATAGACCAGAGCGTCAAGCAGGCGCTTTTGAAGAAGCTCCCCGGGTGGGAAAAGAAGGATGACATCATTTACTATAATGACTTAATCTATGTCCCACGAGATGAAGAGCTACATGATATGATTATTGGGCTACACCACAATAACCCCTTGCTCAGCCATCCAGGAGAGATCCGCACGCAGGAAATGGTAGAACAGAATTATTGGTGGCCGCGACTAGGAAATCAGGTTGCGAAGTATTTGAAGGCGTGCGAGGCATGCCAGAGGACTAGGGTTCATCGCTATCAACAGGGAAAGCTGAATCCGCATCAGATTGCCGAGGGACCTTGGCAGATTATTTCAATGGATCTTATCGGTCCGCTGCCAGTCAGCAATGGGTTTGACACCATACAGGTATGGGTCGACACCTTTCGAAGATGATCCATTGTGAGCCAACAAGCATGGAACAGACAAGCGAGGGACGGCCCAGTTGACCTGGGATCGGGTGATTAGATATCACAGAGTGCCACAGAAGATTATCTTGGATCAGGATCCGAGATACGTGTCGGGGTTCATGAAGGAACTGGACCGGCTTATGGGGGTTGAAATGAACCCAAGCACGGTGTTCCACCTGATCACGGATGGGCAGACAGAGAGGATGAATCAGGAGATTGAAAAATATCTCAAGGTTTTCATTAATTATCGACAATCGGACTGGTCCGATTGGTTGTCCTTGGCAGAATTCACGCATAATGACAAAATGAGCTCGTCGACGAGCATGTCGCCATTTTTCATAAACACGGGAATGCACCCCTGGAAGGGGATAGAAAACAAGTCGAGTCGTGCAATGAAGCCGCGAACGACTTAGGAGAAAATTTGAAAAAGATCTGAGAAGAGGCAGCCGCTGCGCTGGAGAAAACCCAGAAAACCATGAAAAAATACTACGACGCTAAGCGTCGGGAAGCGCCGGAGTTCAAGGTCGGTGATCAGGTCTGGCTAGAGGGAAAGAACATAGCCACAGATTGTCCGACAGGGAAGCTGGAGGATAGAAGGCTGGGGCCTTATGAGATCCTGGAGAAGGTCGGCGCGTCGACATACAAGCTGAAAACGCCAGAAACGGACAAGTCACATCCGGTTTTCAATGAGGCACTGCTTACACCGTACGAGGAGCCCCCCGTGGGAAGAAGAGAGAAACGACCACCACCTAAGATCATCGGCGGAGAAGAAGAGTACAAAGTGGAGGAGGTCCTCAACCATAGGAAACGAGGGAGGGGATATCAGTATTTAATAAAGTGTAAGAATTACCCACTTTCGGAACGGACCTGGGAGCCGACGAGGCACCTGACGAATGCGAAGAAGCTCTTGGACAGATATAATGTCGAGCATGGGATCGCAGTTTGGGTGTTGTCGGTAGAGTCCAAGCTGGAAGGGATGACCACAGAGGAGAAGACGGCGTTGGCCACAGAATTACGGAAAAAAGGCTTGATGCCACCAAAAACGGAGGAGTCCGCAAACTCGACACAGAAACAAACGGTCCCTGTCTTTAAACAGGGACACTGGGACTATTTAATTCACTGCTTCAAGCCGAAGCAAGAGAAATTGGCATACCCAGAAAGACGGCTATTTGACCCTGAGACGGGCAGATTTAACGTCTCAGCCAAATTTCCTTCGCTGCCAGGAATCAAAGACTACACTCGTTATTGTCGGGACGACAATCCTAGAGGGGGGGTAATGTCACGATTAGATGCAAATCTTATCGTTCCAACACCTATCTAAGCGCTCAAGATCTAAGCGCTGGATGACAAGAAGGCTATGACAGAACCCGGCCCGAAGGATGACATCATGATGATGTCAGAGATGATGTCAGAACACGTTGAAGAAGCTGGACAATGAGAACATGCGGGTAGTTGCAGTATATATTTAGATTAGTTCACACAGTTTGCTAGACAGTATAAGTAGAGTAGCCATTACGCTGTTGTAGTTTAACCTTTTATTCCATCATCTTCGAGATCTACACGAGCACCACCCAATCCCTCTCCTCTTACGAGAGTGGGCACTTAAGGTCTTGACTGTGACATACTGTGACATGTTATAGTCCTCTGTTGTAAAGCTCAAGCCATGCACTCCAAAGCGTGCTCCTGCGAATCCGGACCTGGCCAGATTCATCAAAACTGCAGAAGGCCATAGTTCCCATATGTCGATGATCGGACCCTTCAGGGAGGCTCTGTGGTCGAGTATACACACCGTCTCGTTCCCGCCGGAGTATCAATGGCACACATTACTTGTCCGCGCTTACCGGAATACCCCTTGCAGGAGATAGAACTCCGGGTGACCGTGGATGACGCGCATTAAGGCTCCAACCATTTAGTTTTCGTTTGTAGAAACTGGTAAACTAAACAGAAATGGTTCAAGAACAGTTTTAAACCATTTAAAACAGTTTGTAAACAGTATTTTGGCAGGGCAATCTGGGATGGGTATATTAGGGTTGTCAAACCATGAATCATGGTCCCCATTGGACCCCAGCCTCTGTCACTAAACTTGCACACTGCCAGTGCCAACAACAGCAAGACTTAGGTGCAGGACGAAGGCGGGATCAAGGCGGACGCAAGGCGTGTGATTTGGCAGATATCACCATGCACCATCTCTCATGTGGATAATTACTAAATTGGGAAGCATGCCTGCCAATCGGACATCTGACAATTGTATCCTATTATTTTGGTATTGGTTGCATCTAATGAGGGACTTTTAGGGGGCCTATGAGTATGGGAGCCCACCATTTGACCTATAGCAGGTAGGAGACCCGCTACAATCATTTAAACCATTTATAAACGGTTTGTTTACCGTTTGTCAGGACCCATAAACTAAACGAAAATAAAAACGGTTTTTACCGTTTGAAAACTTTTATAAACGAAATGGTTGGAGCCTTAACGTGCATGCAGCGTTCCTCCAGATTGTGCAAAAGAAAGCCCGTCTTGTTGGTTGGATGGCCTTGCTCTGGACATTCTGAATGGGACTCAAATAATGGGACTCGTGTGATCCCGCCATTAACAAGCGAGTCCCATTACCAAACTGGCGTCCCGGTTCTGCCATCAACTTCGGCATATCTGTATGCAGCGGACGCTGTAGATGCCGTAGCTCTATGGGAAGGGTTATCACTGATACCATCCCGTCCCCTGTAACGTGTGCATTCCAAAATATATACGAGCCGACCTCATCCTCAGGAGCTAGAAGAGCCAGTTTTACAAAAATCAGCTATGAAAGAAGCCACGGAATAAGAGAAAAATAATGGTGGTTGAAAAGCTCGCACTGACTGGAAGATCCGGTCCGGTGGACACTGGAATAGGATGAAAGATACTTCTCAACAAACACAAACTTTCAAGCGGCCACACATTATCAACGTGAAAGGTCCACCAACATTCCGATTTTTCAATGGCTGTCCTTGTAACCCGGCTGGATGCTGACACTCCCGAACAACGGAAGAGCAACGCTTTCGGTTGCTTTCTGAAGTCGGACTCGGACCGAGTCGGACGAAGTCAATACGGGCAATACCACCCCTGCAAAATGCAGATCACGTGAGGTGTCCGCGCCGGTTGTGCCAGGATGGTATGGCTCTACTAGTTAAATGTATGCTGGTTTTGGTAGAGCTGTTATGCTGTATAGTATTGTATCTTTGCGCTTTGCAGTACACCGTCATTCGAACCCCAGAGTATGTCACTTTTTTTCTATGATGAGTACATAATCCAAGTTGTAGAGTTGTCCATACTTTGGCCTTCTGCCACCACCACAGCAGATATTCCTCTGCATATCAATGAGAACAAGAAAGCACAAGCATGGGATCAACACCACATTGAGTTCAAACACAAGTCCAGAAAAATGTGACATAAGGGCTGGAAAGGCATAGATGGCATGCATGCTCGACATGGAGGATTCACTTTTTGACTTGCCAAATTGACTTGCGCCAGCGCGGATTGACTTGTATTGACTTGTGCGGGATTTGGGTGCGCAAGTCAATTTGTCTCCCGCACAAGTCAACACGTGTCACATTTGTGACTTGCACAAGTCAATTTGGCCGATGTTGACTTGGGCACATTCACGACATTCTACCATCATTCTGGGATTGTATTCCCCTTTCATATGATCTCAGAATTGCCTCAACCAAAGTACCACACACCCAATAAAGAAAAATCTCGACCTAGGTCGATAGGCTATCTAAGTTGGGATAAATCCGTAGTGAAATCAAATTAATGGGAAAGTTTTTGCTTCAATTAGGTTGGAAGGTCAGATGGAAAGAGCTGCATTCAGCAGCTCTTTTGAATGCTAGAGGTTTCTCCACTTTTTGAAAGCTATGAAAGGACTGCTGAAAGACGAAATTTCAGTTGTTCTTTCAGCCCTATTGAAACAAAGACTTTCAAATTTTTCCTTTGTTCGAACAAAGGAAAAATTTAAAAGACCATCTTTCTTCTCATTGGAAATGGCTGCTGAAATTCCATCTTCCAGCATTCCTTTCATAGCTTGCGGAAAGTGGTTAAATCTCTAGTATTTGAAAGAGCTGCTGAACGCGGCTCTTTCCATCTGACTTTCCAACCCAATTGAAACAAAAACTTTCCCATTAATTTGATTTCACTAAGGATTTATCCCAACTCAGATAGTCTATCAACCTAGGTCGAGATTTTTCTTTATTGGGTGTGCCAGGTCTTTCTTGCATTTTCCGTGAACTATGGCCAATATTTTCAACCTCCCTTTAACTCTCGTGATATCCATCACAAAGCGGCTGGTCCGATCGCTGACTTGTGTCATCCTGGATGATTCTATTGCGTCCAGGAGTCCAAAAGTGCTGTCCGGTTGTCTTGAGACTAAGTAGGCCGGCCCAAATGCTGCCAATTGGATCAATGAACGAGTGGGTTCAGATTTCAGCCATTTGCTATCCATATATTCCCAGTTTCGGTAGCTATCCCATCCAAAACGCTCCATATTTCGTCCAGTAATGAACTGGGCCCGAATTTATCACTAGATTAACACAATTCGACTCAAGTCGATTGGGTAATTTGTCGGGTGCACGTGACCACCCGCACGAATGGTCGATGTTGACTTGGATGCATTCAAGACGTCCCGAGGTCAAATTAAGTGTCTTTTAGTCCGTAAATATACTGTTGACTACCTTCTTAGCAGTCATGCCAGCATTTCCAGCTGTTGATGGTCACATTCGAAGTTTTCGACTCATTGCAACCACACTCAACCATTAGCAGTTTGTTCAATCCCGGCTTCGGCAGAGTGCCAAATCCTAGGAGTCCCAAGGAGTCTATGACACCGCCTAGACACATACTTTATCCCACATCCAGCTCAACTGTTGCATCTGAATTTTGAAGGTAGTTGACATGGTGAGTGAGTTTCACCCCCTTCCGCTCTGAGATTTGGGTCCAGAGCACTCTTTGTAGAGGTTTTAGAGTTTTCGGTTGAGCTCCATGTCACTATTCGACCCCATATCCATCCAAATTGTCCATGTTCAAACCTGAATTCTGCGCGCAGGTCAGTTTGCTGAGAGGCATATGGCCACCTGCATGCATGTTCAACTTTAACTTGAGCAGTACGACGGAATGACTTGCGACGGTGTATCCAAGTAAGTTTGGGCCGCACAAGTCAATTTGCCCCACACAAGTTAATTTGTCCCGCACGAATCACAATGTTAATCAGAACAGTTGAGTCCTTGCATGCTATGTAGTCATGCACAAGTCAACCTGTCCTGAATACAAATTATAATAATGGTGAACCTGAGTTTCCTCAAATGTGGTGGTCATTTCTGATTATATACTTTTCCAAGGAAAGGTCGACAGGTTTAAATGATCTCGCAGTGTTGCATTGATTGACTTTGCGATACATGTAATTGAACCTGGGCAGTTTTTCTCAAGTTGGTTAAATTTGTTGGAATTGAATATAGCTGCGGTCATACAGAATAACGTCGAGGTCGGACTCGCGCGACAACGATGGGCATGAACCGCAGCGACACCAACAACCATGATGCCATCAATTATGGCCGGTAACCGCCGAGGACGGTGTTGAGAGCCATATTGGTGTGGCGGGGGAGAGGGATAGGTTCTGGAATAGATTGAAACAATTTTGCTACAGTGTAGAATATGAGTGTAAGCGAGCCCATGCACAAGTCAACGCCCGCACAAGTCACACAAGTCAACCCAGCCAAATTCAAACTCCGCTTGGTACGCAAGTCAATTTGCCAAGTCAATCGGGTATCCCTCCTCGACATGCCAGGTGCAGAAAAATTAGGGCAATAATGAAATGATATCAATTGACGATGGGATGGATTTGAAACCCGGAGAACGCCCGGGAACATGGCCGGAAAAAAGACACATACCTGGGGGTTTGAACGGCGGCGCACTGCAAAGCGCAAGAGCACAATACTACACAGCATAACAGCTCTACCAAAGCAGGTGTACATTTTTAGTAGAGCCATACCATCTTGGCACAACCGGCACGGACACCTCACGTGATCTGCATTTTGCAGGGGTGGTATTGCAGGACCGGTGATTATCCCTTTGTAGGTCGTGTCCAAAGTTCGGACAAAATGCTCAAAATTTTGGGGGTTCCCAAAAAAATTCCTGCTCTGCCCGAATAAGCATTTTGGCGTACTCAGAATACCGTGGGAAAAATTAAGCGCCTTAAAGTTCGGACATTTGCTGGATCTAACCTATATTGGGGTAATCACGGGCCCTGGTATTGCCCATATCGACGAAGTCACGAAAGGTAGCAATTTGGGTCAATGTAGGTCCAACTGTCTCCGTGCAGCCCGAAAGTTGTCGCGACCGTGCACGGAATGTCGGGGCCTGGTCTTAAGAAGACCCTTCTGCCATACTTACGAGCCAAGAACTCATCTGTCAAGAATCATCGGCATGCCCACAGTCCCACAAGACTCGAACTCGGCATGGCTAGAAACTGGACACGTAACAAGTATGGCTACAGACATTGCAAGGCGGCGTTGACGGTTCTCAGACGCGGATCTTTTTCCCCTGGAATGCACGGAGCGCCATCTGACAAGATATGGGGTACGAAGTGTATGGCAGTGGGGCCGGAACCACTACTTTTCCTGATGATCATTTAGGCTTCGACTTTTTGCACGCCTCCGGTTGCATTCCGTGGCCGGAACTGCTTTACGCCTTACTCTCTCCCATACTCTGACTGACCGCCTTGATTTCCCGCATTCTTCATCAAATTTTGTCCAGGGATACTTGCCTCAGGAAAATTATGAGGATCGAATATCAGACCCCGTCGGAAATCCGCCTGCAAGTCTGCGATCAAGCTGGGACTTCGGGGGCGCATTCCCATGCGGATTCCAGAAGACTAAAAAATGCCGTTCCTACTCCGGGGCTCACCAAGTTTTATATTGCAGGTTTATCTCCGGAGCCCTCCGCAATCTCTGGGCAGCTTAACCTCCGGGAAGGAGTATGGACCCACATACATATTGTGTATATTTGGCGTTGGCCGCCCACTCCTCATTCCCGCCGTCATGTCCGACTCTGCCACCAACACGAGCAGCTCTCAGCCAGAGGTCGTTATACTCACCAATCCTGTCACTGCGTGAGCCCATGTGTATTAGTTGGTCTGTATTAGCGCTAAAACGGTCTCTTGACTGGTCAGAATCGGGCCATTCGTTAGGGGTTTTTTTACCTAGCCATGACGAGTCTGAAATATTCTAGTTTTTCGGGAATTCTTTCAACTGGCTGTTGATGGGCGTTCTCTCGATGCAGCTTTGTACGTGTGCTTGTCGGTTCGAATGGTGCAGCATCACTGACAAAGACGATTGGCAGATACCTACTGGCGTAATTACCCTAAAGATCGAGTCCTCATCAAGCTATTAGGTAGGATGTTCACGGCTGAATTTCTCCTGCGCGCATTCTATTACAATTTATTAGTGTACACTTTGTTTGTGTTGAACCTTGCACAGACTGCATTCGCGTCGCACGAGGCATGGTGGTACTTGATTGAACATTGGGGGAATACTGCTTCTCTGCAGCTCGCACCATGGACGGCCGTGATGGCCCCCATCTTCTGTGGCCTAGGTGAGGACCTTCGCGATAGTCGTTCATGTTTTCTGACACCATCAAATCAGTTTCAGCCCCGGTCCAAATATTTTACGCTTTGTAAATTGTCCTTATCTCCGCTCGCAGTTGGAAGCTTACTTCGGCACACTCAGTCGAATCTGGATACTGGGGAAAAACATAACAGCTCGTCTACTAGCCATTCTAATAGTCTCGGTATGGCTGTCTACACCCGCAACGGAATTTGTTGCACTGAAGTTCTTCTGTCTCAAGCTCGGACTTGCGCAAAGTATCGCTGCTATTGTGGGATCAGTGGTGGTATCCATTCTACTGTTCTGATTTATGGCGTATTTGACTTCGGTTCCTAGGTTGAGGAGGAGCTTACTCAGGAGAACCTCCTCCGGATGCACCCCATATTCACGGTCAGCGTTATGGTTCAGGTCATAGCAAGGTTTAACCGAGTTCACTGCACCAGTTCTGGCTGGCAGGCGCCTTCGTCACGGACATATTCATCGCGGCGACCATGATATGGATTGTGGGTTCCGCATCATTATTCTTCTTGCACAATGTATGATCTAATAACTCAACCCAGCTGCACACCGCCAAATCTGAATCCTCCGTCTCTCAGACTGAGAGTTTGCTGAACAGGCTGATTTTGAACACCGTCCGGACGGGATCGGCAACAGTCCTTGGTGCCGCTATCGACCTCGCTATGTTTGTCAAATACACCAACGCAAACTACCATTTTGCTTTGTGCGTTTGTAACCCATAAAAAAGTTCCACGCCATTCTGATCCAACACTTGCATTGCAGTGTCTACGTGCTCGGGAAACTGTGCGTATTGTCGCACTCCTGGTTGTCCCACTGAGCCCGTTGTTTCATCCAGATACACAACCAGCTTTATGGCTACTCTGAATATGCGGACACCGAGCAGGCCCTTGCAACCCTCTGAATCGTTTGGAATGAACATTCAGGTGTCCCGCCATATCGAGAGGACAGACGGGAGCGCCCCTCTGCGGTTTCGGAGTAAGAATACTGGGATCTGGAACACGGTACGCATGCACGTCCTGACAATCCACGAGCACAGGATTGACTTTGGCACTCCCAGGCAACAGCGGAAACAGACCTCGAAAACGATGATCAGAAGGCTGCGCGGTACAATTTGACACATGAGGAGGCCCCCTCTTCCGTGAACCTTGGTGACCATGCGGGAACTGTTGTATAGTCACGGCATTCATCTTGACATCTCCGTTTTGCATTGTGTTGGCCGCCCAGTGCAACAGGCCTTCGGGATTTTCTTTTGCTGCCATCTTGCTTGTCGCTCGAATGAATATTCAATGTCAATGTCTGATTGTAGTCGTGAGTGACGAAACTGAAAGACCGGTAGGACTTCCTCGGTTAACCTCGCAAACAATTTCTATTTTGCCCGGTGCCATTCAATGCTGGACCCACACCATAACGTTTGTCCAGCCACGAATATATAATCTTCCCCAGAATTTGCACACCATTAGCGGAAGGGTCCCGATTGAGACACGTTCTGGCCGAGGAAACCGCAATCGCGTCTATAGGAAGGTCATCTCCGTCAATGACCCACGCGGTGCATGATTCTGAAACGAACATGTATTAATCCTCCTGCTGATTGTGTACACATCATCAGCGCCAGAGTCACCGTTCCGAAATGTGGCCGACCACGCCCGCGTCTATAGGGTCCTCTCTGTCATCCGCGGTGAAGATCCGACGGAACTTAACTACGTTCATGGAAGATCTGATGAGCAGCCTGTTGTAGGGAATACCCGAGCTGGGGCGGATCAAATCGGATCACGGATGTACACCGCACACACCCATCTCTAACCAGGCCCGTGAAGCTCCAGCCAAGGGTTGTCCGGGCAAACCCTTCAATTTTGGCCTCAAAAAGCTTATGTTTTGCGCAGTTTCTGGCCTGAAAAAGCTTATATCGGACAAGGGTCTTGGAGTGCCGAGATGCCGATGCTTACATCCACACAATTGTACCAATTTTTCGGCACCTCTCGGAGCCTTCCGCTGTCCAAAATCTCAAAAAGTTGCCTCAAAAAGCTTAATTCCGGACAAGTGTTCGCGGATTTTGGCCTCGAAAAGCTTATATCCGGACAAGGAAATCCCCAAATTTCGCTCTCAAAAAGCTTATTTTCCGGACAACCCTTGGCTGGAGCTTCACGGGGCCTCTCTAACCTTTGACATCCTTGAACAATGCGAGTACTTAGGTTTCAGCTGTCCCTCACGGGGAGCGAAAGGCCATTGAGCTGCTCATCGAATCCCACTCCCCGCTGGGATACCACCCGGGCCAGTCGCAACTCCGCTGTCAAAAACGATCACGCAGGCCCACAGATGCCCACATTCGAGACGTGCGAACCAGTAAGTTATGTCAATGTTGGACCCACAACAATTCTCTCCTAGGACAATGACTCACTCTTAGTGCGGACTTCCGTCATCTGTAACCACTTCGCCTGGTGTTTTCGGCGATCCAGAAGGTCCAGAAGGTTTGACTGTCACCTGATTGACCAGGTTTCAATGGGTGCAGCTCGATTTACTACACCGTGCATGGCATCAGAATCAGACACAATAACACCATCTCACACATGTCCTATGAAACAGTGTGACCCCAGAAGAAGATCTGTCTACAACAACCTTCCCAGAGATAGAATAGGGTTGTTCACAATAGCCCTTTTTGAGCTCCTTTTCACTCTCCTTCGTCCTTCCTTTTTTTCCAAATGGCAGTAAAATGGACAAAAGGAAGCCAAAAAGGAATGAAAAAGGGACTAAAAAGGGCTATTGTGAACGGGTGGTCTCGCAAATTTTCAAAAAGGAAGGCCAAAAGGAAAAGTAGTGTTGAATTATCATATAATTAAATAATCACCTTGATGAAGGGAATTCTGAACCCAAGGTAGGGGTATATGAATACACCAACACTATCCATCTGAGCAAGAAATAAGCCAAGGTTGAAATTGGGTCTGAAAAAAGAAAACCAAAAGGAAAATCATTTGGCATTTTTCAAAAAGGACCCTTTTTGACTGCCTTTTGAGTCTCCTACTTTGTTTCCTTGGAAAAATGAAAAATGAAAAGGAAGACAAAAAGGAGACAAAAAGGACTATTGTGAACAACCCTAATCTCACACTAGGCCACTGATTTGTGAGGACCTGTCCATACATAAGGTGGTCCAAGATTTATTACGATGGTTACACCATGGTCGCCTCTTATCCCTCCTCCCATGTTACTGGTGGTTATCCTCTGGAGGCAGAAGCACACCCCACTCCCTTCTGGCCCTGGCAAGACCCTCATCGGGAACCTATTGGATGTGCCAATCAAAGATCCTCCAGCTGCTTTTGAAACTTGGAAGCAACAACACAGTGAATCATTCAGCACTTTCAGAGTAACTGACATGACACCTTCAACAGGTGATCTTGTCTACATCAATGTCTTTGCTAACTCACTTCTAGTCGTGCATGGTAAAGATGCCATGATCCACCTGTTGGAGTGGTATGTGTGGAATTATTTGCATCGTCCCGTGTTCTGGGCTCTCCAACTACTGTAGTAATCCGACCAAGTGTTCAGGTGACGGGTGATGGCCACCTGTGAACTGAACACTTGGGACGTAGGTGACGGTGATGGGAGCATTTTTCGGCCCAAATAGGCTCAAAAATTCCAAAAAATTCGGCCTGGCATTCGCCGGACCGCTATTTATGGTAATTTCTGACGGGATTTGTCAGAATGAACACCTGAAAAAGTGAACACTTTAGGTGACGGGTGACACCCCATGAACACTTGGTTGGATTACTACAGTATGGTGAACACAGGACGATGTGAATAGTTCCATGCACGCCATTCCAACGGGTTGACAATGACATCCATACTGTTCCGGACTACAATTGAGTTACCAAAGACATTGGTGTACATCAGGCCCCAGGAAGCTCCACCAAAGCCTTGTCCGGATTTTGGGGTTTTTGAGGCCGAAAAATGGTGATTTCCTTGTCCGAAGTTGGGGTTTTTGAGGCAATCATCATCATCACCATCCTCATCATCTCAGGTCCTATTCAAGGCCCGTAACTTCTATATACATATAGAATTTGACCATCTTGATTTTTTCGTGTTATAGAGTCTCACGACAGGAGACTACAGTGCAGTAGACCGTGTAGTGCAACACAACAGTGGCGGCGGCTGAATGCAAGCTACAACCACGCGAAGATTGCGCGAAGACGAAAGAGAAGAAACCAAAAAGAAAAACTTATATTGTTCGCGGGGCTATTTCGATGGTCGCTCCCGACCTGCAGCGGACGAACACATTATGTGGGTAGCCACGATGGAGCAAGTACCAGGGACACTGCTCACCACTCGACTGGCTACCATCCAACATCCATCCATCCTAGGCTGTGCGGACATAGGACTGACCAAAATGAGCTCAGTGCATGTAGCCATTTAAACCCTAGACTCACGGTCGACTGCATACAAGCCATGGAGTTGCAGTCCTTAAGTTTTTTCATAGTGCTGTTGGGCTCCGTGGTACCGAATTGGCAGGCTGCATATTCAACTCAGTGACGAACGCAAAAACAAGAGATGCAGGCACTGGGCACCCACTCGAAGATGGCGGTCCTTCGTTGCTGGATGTGGTCACTGGTGAGTGAGGTCAGTGACAAGTAGACGAAAAGGGAGGGGTCACCCACTCGGTGTCCGAGTTGTGTATGTGCGTCAATGAGGGTTGGCAGGGGAGGCTTGGTGGGTGCATCGGTCCAACACCCATATTTTAAGCTGGGGCAAAGCTGCAGCACTTAAAACAGGGACATGTGGCAATTAGAAGCACAAGATGCGGGAGTGCATTGAACCCTAAAACAGAGACATGGCAATTAGAAGAGCGAGATGCGCGCCGAGTGAGAGCACCGTTGGTTTGGGGCACTTAAAACAGTGATGTATGGCAATTGGAAGAGCGTGATGTGTGCCAAGTGAGAGCACGGCGGGGTCACGCGGCTTGAAACAGGTACGCTGAGGACCAGTGATAATGGTTGACAGGTCAGTTCCCTAGTCCGGACAAGATTGTTGCCAAATTTCGAGTCAAAAAAAAAAGTGACCTGCCCTGCCGAAAGATCAGCCTAAGCATGAGAAAATAAAAATAACCCAGACAAAATTCAAGTGGAGGCCGATTTTGCGGAACCGACCTCCCATGGGATTATCACTGGTCATGTATGCCCTCAATTAGAACAGGCACGTGAGCAACTGTGGCATGGGAATGGGCTGCCAAAAATAAAGAGTCTGAGCCTTTGAGGTTCCGGATTGGAATTGAGGGGACTCTTTGATTCGTACCACCATCACTGTTTCTCTGGCAGGGCTCTTGAGCCGAATTCTGCAGGGATTTCAGCGGTTTTTTGGTGCAGGTTCTTGAGTAGCACATCATCTTTCCACATAGGACTATCTTGTCCTTCCTCGAGCTGTCTGTGCTGCCTGCTGCTTGCCTTGCTTGCGTCGGGACCGTCCTTATCGACTCTCAGGTCAATCCGGATCTTGGTCATGGTGATGGGACGCATCACCATCCAGTTCTGGGCCTTTGCAGTAACCAGCACATGACTATCTTGATCTGGGTCTCAAAGCCGACAATCCACTGTGACGAGTCATCGTCTCATGATCAGGGTATGGAATGCTTGCAAAATAGCGGACCCAATGCCCTGCTATTGGATTGGGGTATGAAATGCTTGAAAAATAGCGGATCCGATGCCCCGTGCATGGTTTACTTGGCCGTCTGGTATGGAAAGCTTGACAGGTATGGAAAGCCTGAAAAATGGTGGACCCGATGCCTCAAATAGTAGACCCGCTGCCTGGCTATGGTGGACCACTTGCATTATCCATAATGGAGTCCCCTCTGGCTCATATCTGGGGGAGCAATGTTGGTCTGTGCCACGCTCCATGTCTGGGAAGACACTTAAACTATGCTTTGACTGCCTGAGCAGAGCACGTGCCAAGTACGACGTAAAAACTACTTTTTGCCAAATCCCGGCAGGGTCCCTCGAGGGATAGGCGAAATAAGTCGGGGGACTGCTTATCAAAACCATCCGAATGGACTGGCAGGTCTCAGGACACCCTGCACCTGGCACTTTGTGCAAGGTGGTTAGTCACATGGCAGTGGTGTGCGGCAAGACAGAGAGTCTCCATGGCTGCGGATCCATACGAGGTACCAGTCCTCAAACAAAGCAACCAGGGAGGCAACGGGAAGCTACCCTAGAGTCGGTGGGTGGTGGGCCGTGGCGTATGAGGACTAATAGCCTCATGCAGCTGGAGAGTACTAAATCCTCTGTTGGTCTCATGTCTGAAATGGCATGCAGGCTTAAGTTGATTCCTGCTGACCCTTCCCGACTGTCAAGCCCATGCATATATATAAAGGGTTTACAGCCCCATGGGTGCTGTTGAGGCTATGGGGAAGGGGTGGGCCTCGAAAGAGAACCCTCTACAGTGGGCACATTGCGATGGAATGTGAGGCCTCAAGTGCAAAATTAATTTGGCGACTGACCAAGGAACTCTGGGCCATGAATTATTCCAAGTGGCCTCCCCTCAGCTGGGGACTCATCTTGGGTTGCAACCTTGTTAAATTTAAACACTCAAACGGGAAAATTATCCCTGCTATGGGACGATTATTTGCCATTCTGGTATCCACAGCTTGGCACACAATCTGGAACATTCGGAATGATAAGGTTTTGAAGAACCCACACTGTAACATTACAGATGTTGAGATTCACAATAGATGGTTGAAATCTGTTAATTCCGCACTGGGACGAGATCAAATCCTCACCAATAAAATGAAATTTGGTAATCTTGCACTGAATAAAGATCTTGTCCTAAGAACATGGAGTGGTCTACGAATGAATGAAGCTGCTCTGCCGGACGATTGGACTTACACAGTGGGGGTTTTAGTGGGTATACAGCCATTGAGATTGAATGACTCAAGAAATGGGATAGGATAAATTTATTAAGGCTGGAGTCCCACACTATGGTACTTGTGCGTAAAGGCATTTCCTCCCTGGACAACTTTCCCGGCATTAACTAGAATTTTCTAGTAGACCCAGCGGATGGCTTTTGGAGTGCTTCTGCAGACTGAAACTCATTATCCCAAACATTCCAAAAAAAAAAAAAGAAAAAAAAGAGCACATGCACACAGGCCTAGTTCTCAACCAGTATATTGCGACAAGAAAAACAAACAGCAAAAACAAAACCAGTTTGCAGAGTTTTTTACTGACCGGCCCGATGGAGCCTGACTACTGCTTCTCATCCCACCCCAAATCAACCATGACAACGGAAATGTCATCGCGGGAGTCTGGGGCGGCCATCACTTCCGCCTTCCTGGTGCTGTTGCACCCGAACAAGACATTCTTGATGAGGAGTTGGGCAGGATTGGTGTCTGCAATGGCATCGAGGTGGGCATGGGCGAGCTGCGGCGCCTCTTGTCCAGTGACCAGCGCCACGAGCGTGTTCCATCGCTCGGCGTCCACAACGGTCTTCAGACAGTCATGGAGACCGTCCGACGTGAAGACGAGGACATCGCCGGCCTTGAGGCAGTGGCAGGTGACGTCCGGCATCGCCGAGAGGTACGGTGGGCTATCGTTCTGGTTTTTGGCCCACTCCGCGAAACTCTGGTCTGGGATGTACAATGGAGCGAGGTAGGGCATCACCCAGCGCACCAGGCCACGGTCTTTGACCTTGAACTGATGGTCGCCCAGCGCTGGGGTAAAGTTCAACGGGGCTCGCAGGAGAGCTCACGGTGCACGGACCGCGGGTCACGGCACATAGCCCCAGGAGGCGGTTGTAATCCTCCTGGTAGAAGACCTTCTCGCCTGGGTGGGTGCTATTCACCCTTTCAACCTCTGCCAGGTTCCCGGTGTTGTGGCGCTCGCTGAGGAGGACCGGCATCACCTTTCCTTCGTGCATTCGGGTGCACACTGTGGTCTGTGGGCTGGAAGGCGGGATGGACGGGGACTGTGGGCATGCATACCGGTGTCCGAGTCTCCGAGGGACACCACCCAAAGGTTTTCATTTTTCTTGTCGATGATTCCGATATCAACAGTGGTACCGACGAGGGCGAGGCGAACCGCCTGGAAGCATGGGCCGCCGTTGGCCCAAGCACCTTGTCAGCCTTCTCTCTGCTAGCATCGGACCAGCCATATTTTGGGAGCAGGTCAATGAAGTTGGAGATGAGCAACTGATCAAAGTCTTCGATGATTTTGGTCAGGATCCCTGCCACATCTGCATCTGCGGGATCGAAGCTGTCGGCGACGAACTGGGGAAGGACCTTCGCTGCGTGCTCGGACAGTTCAGTGCTGAAATGCCCTGGTTTAGGCGGAGGGAGTCAGTGCGAGAAACCGAGGTGCGAGGTGCGAATCTGCACCGTCAAATATGGCTATCAAGGAGCCGTGCTTGAATGAAAACGCGACGGTTCGGTCCTCGCCTTTGGATTGAAGCGCAGACTGGTACACGGTGATGCCCCCGTCCAGGTCTTGTTTCTTGGTCTCGAAAGTGTTAGACATCGTGGTGCTGGCACAACATGATTAATTGATTGGCTGGCGGTACCTATTGTCTAAAAGTACAGCACACAGAAGCCATGCATAACAGTAGTGTGACGTCACACATGACATAAGTTCCAGGCGTGGGTTTAAAGTCCCCTTCAACGGGACGGGCTTGGACACCGGAGCGAGCCCGCTCGTGGTTTTCACTTCCAAAAAGCTCCGACATTCAAATCCCTGGAGATTTCGACTCGCTCTGAGTACGTAATCCGCTCTGTGGTACTGTAGTGTTTCGACCAAAGGTTCACGGGGTGTCACCCATCACCTCAATTGTTCACTGGGTTAGTTGTTCATTCCTCGGCAATCACAATAAAATTACCATAAAAGGCAATCCAGAAATTGCCGGACTGAAAATTTTCGCGTTTTTAGGCCTATTTGGGTCCGAAAATTGTGCTGTCACTGTCACCTGGACCAAAATTGTTCATTCACGGGCCTCTGTCACCTGTCACCTGAACCTTTGGTCGAAACACTACAGTATACTATGCAACTACCAACGATGCTTGTGGGTGGAGATGTACAAACGGCGACCTGCTCAAGCGCATTCTTTCCTGGATTAAAGCTTGTACGGCACTGATAAAATTCTATCATCTGAAAGTGAGAATGGCAAAGGCCTGAAGGCTTGGACAGATGTGGTTCTTGTCACTGGCTCCTAATCCAAATTTGGGCAGAGCTCACGTGACTGATCGCTTCCGGCAGTTACCGAACAACACCAGTATTCTGGTTCAGGTTTGTCTAAACTATATAGCAACCATGAGAAATATGCATATGTATAAGTCTGAGGCAAAATATGTCAATTCCAGCTGGGGAATCTCTTTGGAATGTCCCCGCAATTTACCTGCTGAAAATACCATTTGAAACCTGTTTAAAACGGTTTTAAACTATTTCCA
This sequence comes from Mycena sp. CBHHK59/15, assembly GCA_029204085.1. Classification (NCBI taxonomy): domain Eukaryota; kingdom Fungi; phylum Basidiomycota; class Agaricomycetes; order Agaricales; family Mycenaceae; genus Mycena; species Mycena sp. CBHHK59/15. The sequence goes on from JARGXW010000585.1 coordinate 35,059, forward strand.
TACCGTTTCCATTTGTTTTGTCCAATTTGGCAAATGGAAACGAAATGGTTGGAGCCTTAGTAGTGGAGCAAACTTCGTGACAAGTTTGAGTCCCAACTTGGAAATTGCTACTAGATCCTCGGTTTCTCAGTAAAGTGTGTAAAATGTGTGAGGACCCCTGACAATACCCTTGGAGGGTGTGGTAGCGGACCAACAAGTTTGAGTCCCGACTTGGAAATTGCTACTAGACCCTCAATATTTACTCGGTTTCTTAGTAAAGTGTGTAAAATGCACGGTAGGAAGGCCCTCTAAGGATTCCTCGAGTCCAAACTTTGATCTTCAAAATTTTTGTTTTTCTCACAGCGATTTCATGCTTTTGATCGTGGGCTGGTACTGCCAGTGGCTGTGCTGCACCTCCCGCCTATTCCTGCCCACATCCCGCCGTTCTCCCACTGTCTCCCATTGTTGTCCTACTCACTCAGCAGCATAGCAGGAGCTAAAAACATCTATTTCACGACCATGAGTGTGCTTTTTTAACTCTAACCTAGGGTTACTCCCCTGCCTCTGAAATGAAAATTTTCACCATAAAACACTGTTTGTACTAAATCCCAAATCTTGGAAGATCTGGGTGAAAATTACAGCTTGATATGAAGATTTGTCTGCTACCATAAGTCCAGTGCTGGACAAAAATTCGAAAATTTGGCCCCGATACCTTGGCCCAGGACGGACAAAAATGGGAGGCTGAAGGTGAAAATGTTAGGTCCTGTCCAGACAAAATTTGGATCTGGCCGAGGTTTGGCCAACCTTTTTTTGGCGAAACCCACCTCCTTCAACTCCAAGTTGATGAAAACAATGGCAAAAACAGGGCAGGAAGCAAAATTTGGCACTTTCCTGGTTGTGGGAGCAAAAATTACCCTTTTCAGGTGATCCCATGAGCCCTCGGGTAGGTCCAGGGGGGACAAAAACACCCAAATCCCGCTGAAACCTGTCTGGACAAAAATCACCGGATTGAGGGTTTTGGGAAACCTAGCCTTTGACGGGATTGTCAGGGGTCCTGGCAAATGCTGTTCCTTCTCTCTCTTATAAGATTAAGACTGTCTGAAGCCTTTAAACTCCGCTCGGAAGGCATCTGATGCGTTCAAAGGCTCCGCTGCATTGGAGTCAGAATTGACCTGAGCCAAAGTGCAAGGGGTGCAAAGTGCCTGCGGCAGGCTCTTGTTCCTGAGCAAATCGGTGCAATCATTACTCCACACCATTGCAGATCAAGCAGCATTCGGGAGTAATAGCCCTGCATACCGGCACGATGTGATGCGTCACCCATATAAAGTGTCAGTAATATACACAGCACTAGCAACCGGCTGATCGGCACTGGTCGGCATCATCTGATGGCAGCATCCATTGCCGGTTCAGTGGGTTCCAGTGTAAACCAATGGTGTCCCCTGGCTCACTGGAATCCGATGGATTTCAATGACCACCTTAGGAAAAAAACAAATTTCACCCCATTTTGTATGTAGTGGATTTGTGGCACATTCTCAATTTTGGTGGTTTGCGGTGGACAATGCATTTTGATATTCCAATGGTTCAAATCACTCTAGCTATCCGATAGATAAAGCCACTGGATCCCAGTGCATACTACCGGCTTCTGAGGGATTACAACAGTGAATGTGCTCGTCGGCTTAAGTTGAATGGTGCATGTTTAGTTTTACATCAGGGATTTTTCAGGCCCCTTTAGAAGTCAACAGTTCCGGTTCAATTCACTCTGCTGAGAGCTGATTTTCGATGTGGCAAGGTTGCTATCTGCACTGGTCTCCACTGGTTCATGGTGGATTCCAGTGCAGTCTGCTGACAATTGATCATGTTCAATCACACAATTCTTTCTAGCTGCTGCCATACCCCTCAAAATTCACTTTCATACAAGCTACAAGAGTGAGATAAATGTCCCAGGCTGCCTGCACTGGTCACTATCCCAGTAAATCACCGCACAGGAGTTATCTCATGCTCAAGTACATGACAGGGCTAGTGTGCAATTACTTTGTGGCCCTACAGTGGCCAAAAGCAGGAATGTCAAAAGGACATAGGGGTCTCAGTAATCTCCGATGGATCCTGTTATCTTATCCTGGAAGGTGCTGACAGACAATGCACAACAGTGGCTGCCGATGGCCACCGATATCCACTGGTGGCCACCAGCGGCTGCCAGTGAGCTTTCCAGTTCCAGGTATATTACTCTAAAGTATGGCGCACTCTACACCCAAATCTGGGGATCACCATGCTAAGTTTGATTCTTCTTCTATCCCTGTAATTATTGCCGGTTCTGACAGGACAGCAGATTCTCAGCACAGACTCGGAACCACCCGACTCTTACAAGTTCAAGTGGCCGATTGCGAAAGTAGCCATTATTGGTGCTGGAGTCAGGTGCAAAGTTAAATAACTCCCCAGACGATGACTTATTGGCTCTGTACTAGTGGGCTGATTGCGTACCATGAATTCACTGACACGAGCTTCGAGCGCATGCACCTATTCGAAAGGGATGATGTTCTGGGAGGGAACTGGCAATATACGGAGGAGACACCCGTAGATGCACCGATCCCAAATGCCGATCTGATTTTATCCCATCCATACTGCCGTGCTGCGACTCCTTCCCTGTTGAGGAACACTATTATTCAGACTGGCACGGGCGTTGGAGGGAGCACAGGGGCCCCAAGCCCATCTAGGAGTCGCTGGAAAGCATTGACCCTCCCAGGAGTAATTTCTCACCTCCTCTGTCCTGCTAGTCCTGAAGAGCGCACACATTTTTTTTGGCAAATTCAGCCTGTACAACAGGTGTGAAAGTTCCAATTACAAGTGCGGTTATATTCATTGAATACTTCCTAGATTACCCAAATCCCATGGCCACATGGGACACCCTGGCGTGCATCCTACTTTTTCTGTGAATTGGCCATTCCCTCACAGAACACTTGCGTGTTATTTGCGTGTGTTTGCATCATTTCACGGCGTCAACAGCAATGATGCGAACCCACAGTAGAATTGGTGGTGGAGGCACATGGCCGACGTGTCCTCAGTGTGCCTCAACTTCATGGGTGTAGATGCCAGCGGTGGGTGAGGGGAGGTGGTGGGCAATAGGGTTGGGCAGAACAGGCAGGGAGGAGGGTGGGGAGGATGTCACAGATGACCCCCTGTCATGCAGACCTGCACCGATTTCAACTAGAATTACTAGTGCTACCTCATGTACAACACCGATCTCTGACACACCCTTGTTGAGTCACCCGACTTCGACTTTTTGGACTGGCAACCTGAAATCTGGGACAATATATGCAGCAAGGGCCATGATGAGATGATCCAAGTGGGGCTGTCATGAGCCAATCATGGCAGACACCAACCACAGCGCAGCGGCTTGCCAGCCAGGGGAAAGAATTGATTTCAGGCTGGCATTACCCACCCATTCAAGGCCTCTGGCTCTGCTGGAACAAAGCCAGATGCAATGCTGACCACCCCTGCAAGTACACCCATGCATGCTCTCTCTGCAGCGTGGACAAACACGCAAATGCAGTGCATTCTGTGCAGCACTGCCCAACAGAATGAGCTGTTCCCAGTTGTTACACCCGTCAAGGCAGACCGGTGGGAACATCGGATCGTGGAGATGGGGCTGATGACGAAGTATGAGGATGTGCCAGAAGGCATCTGTAACGGGTTTGTGCATGGCCTCAATATTCCAGACAGAGCTGAAGTTAAGTTTATTCCCAACAACTTGGTGTCGGCTCTTGAGCATCCAGGAATTATTGACACGTACATTGTGTAAAACAGGCAATTGGCAGAATATCTAAAGGTTACTACCCGATCTTTCTTGAAATGCTCATTGGCCCGTTCCGCTGCTTGCCAGTTGGGTGCGTCCAGAAGGACCCATTTTTCGGCAAGTGGCACATGTTTAATCTTGTACCCATACAATGGCCCTGATACCCCTTCAATCAACCCCCAGATCGACAAAGAGGAGTTCACTTGTGCCTAGGGATCCTTCGCGCAGTGCTACCTGATCGTAGTGAAAGCCCCTGAGGGCACACAGGCTTCGGTCTTCGATTTCAAGAGCACATTCCAAAATGTCCCTACACTTCACCCAGCTGATGATCGAGTGGAATAATAAAGTCCACTTTGACAATGCCTTCTCCTTCGAGTGAGGAGCTCACCAGGGGTCTTCGGATACCTGGCCAGCCCTTTCATGGTCATTCTGAAGCAGATGGTGGTCGAGGACATCTTGAAGTGGGTAGACAATTTTGTGTTATTCAGGTACCCCAAAGGCAGAGCTTCGTCTACAGGTAGAACAAATTGATCTTCTTTGAGGTCACCAAAGACGTCGGTTGGCCCTGGGAGATCAGCAAGCACACCCCTTTCAGCAAGCTATTCACATACTTAGGCTTTGATTGGGACACGAGCACAAAGACAGTCATGCTGCCAGGGCGAAAAAAGGTGAAATACCTCGAGAAGATTTCAATGTGGACAACAGGCACCAAGGTGATGAAGAAGGAAGTCAAGAACATGGTAGGCACCCTGAACACTTGTGTGCCAGTACTCCTCCAGGGTTGCTCATGCCTTGTCACCCTCTACTGCCTTTCCACATCATTCCAAAACTCCACAAACCTGTTTGTCAAAGTTCACCATCTCAGCAAAGGTCAATGTGGACATAGCATGGTGGTGGCATGCACTTGAATGCCCACGTGTAGTGATGTTCAGGGCCCAGCCTGGCTTGGAAGCTGCAGCTTGGGCCCGGCCTGAGCTGGCTTGGGCTTGGGAAGTCTCAAGCCCAAGCCCAAGCCCTCAACCAGGGCTTGAAGCCCAGGCCCAAGGCTTAGGCCCAGGCTTGGGAGACAGGACACCAAACTGGGTCTATTAAGCATTTTAGGAGTACGAGATTGTCTCTTCGATGTTAAATGAGTGATATACCATGCACGAGAATCCTGACCTGCTCCATTTCCACACTTTTGAACCAATGCAACGAACAATTTCCATTTTTGGCCGAGGTGAATTTTGTGAACCAATGCTTCCAAACATGCTAATTTCCCTCAGAAAATTCAACCATACAATCCAAGTGAAGCACTCACCCAAGTTTACAAACTGATCATGTTTTGCAGTCTGGAATTGGTCAGAAAGTTACTACTAAAGGTGTTGCTCAGGCCCAGGCTTCGGGGCCTGGCTTGGGCTTGAGATTTTCAAGCCTGAGCCCTGGGCCCACTCAAGCCCTGCATTGGGCCCAGCCTGGCTTGGGCTCAGAAGGGCCCAGCCTGGTGGGCTTTGGGCTTGAAGCTGGGCCCTGAACATCACTACCCACATGTCTGCATGGAAATCAAAGAACTGCCACCCCCTCACACAGACGAGATATATGTTGATGCTTCAACCAACTGAGCCATCTGCTTCATCTTCAGAGGGAGGTGGCTGGTGTGGAAGTACAAAGAGGGCTAGTTTGCAGAGGGACAGTGCATAGGATGGGGCAAGATGGTAGCTATCAAGCTGGTGCTGCGTGCAATCCCATATCATGCACAATGAGGAATGGAGGGGTGGATTGAGGCTACACTACACTCTATGGGGCATCGAAAACTTGGCTCTGGAGAGCTCGAAACATGCCCCTAGACCACCAGTGATGGCAGAGATGCTAAACAAGCTGAAGGAGGACTTAGACCACGATGACCGAAGGATACAGCAGTCTTTGTGGCAGCCTGCTGTGCTTTCTGGGGACAAGCACATCTTGGCAAGTTACGTTCTGACACACAAGGGTCATACCAGAGCAGCAAGATCCCCCTAGCATCAGACCTGAAAAAACCGACCACCCCAGCTGGCTTGCACATACTATGGCTACAATACACGAAGACCAAGGGCAGTTGGGGGGACAATTCTATGCTGTGCTGCCGGCACAGCACCTCTGACCCGATACATGCCGTCGAGAACCACACACATGTCACTGCCATTCCCCCCAACCTACTGCTCTTCTCACACCAGAATGAATCAGGAGACCTGATATGCCTCCCATGGAAGAAATTCCTGCTGCAATGCAATGAGATCCGGTTGCAGAGAGGTTACCCAATGCACACTGGACACATTCTGCATTGGCAGCACCACAGAACTCCTCCTCACCTGAGTCAACCCTGACATAGTCTAGGCAATGGGGTGATGGAAGTCCAAGGCCTTCATGGTGTATTGGAAAAGATTAGATTTGTTGCCACCATTGCATGCAGAATACATTGATTTGTAACCATGCATATACTCTATGCAATTTCCAGGCTTCAGAACCGAAAAATCATGAAGCGGGGATGCAACTCCCCATGTTGGGAGGATGGCTCTCACATGCCTGGCTCTATATTCACATGGCCATGCCAGAATTATTATGCACAACCCTTTGGCTGCAGGCTTCTTGGTGGGGTGTCCCAGCAATGTGCACCTGGGAATGCACTTTCAACTTGTCTTTGGGATATCCCCAGCCACACACACACTCGCACCTGCCAGAGAAGCCCAAAAGGATACCCCAACTTGTTCCCCACTCACAGGCAGCATCTTCAGTACAACACAGTTGACACGAAGATTCTGCAATCTCCACAAAGGATATTGTGAGCAAGAAACTTGCCATTTGGACAAAATCCAGAACCAAACTGAGCCATCATACAGATCATCCAATGTGCATAAATAGGAGGGATCAACAACTGTGGAAAAGTGCAGAATGCAATGATCAAAAGCTGCAAGTTTTCTGAATGCTGCATGTTGTAGTTTGAAAAGAAAGTATTGCTGTTTGCCAAACTGCCTTTTTGAGAAATCATAGGTTTTTGGTTGTACATGTAGAATGTACTTTGGCCATACCCCCATGCCTCTCAAGTTCCTGGGGTCCTACAAAACCTTTCTCACTCTTTCCAGATGTTTTCCTTCACTGGAAAAGATTGCTTGATTTTTAGCACAGTTGGAGGGTGCTTAAATGAGATTTGGTACCCAAAAGTACAGCCTATATATATATATATATATATGTAGCACTCAAGGAATTTGAAAGGCCTACCCTTACAAAAGCAATGACATTTGATCATGTGCATGATGAGATCATTCATGATCCAACAGCTTTAGGCAGATGATTTTCAAGAAAGCAAAAACTGATTCATAACAGTCCCTCTCAGAGTGGAACCACCATATTTGAAGACCCAGACAGTCCATTGAAAATACCTGATTTTTCTGCACTTTTATAAGTACCCGTGGCTATACACTTAGATTGGCAGACCCCAAACTCACCCACCTGCCTAAAACAGGTGTCAGTATCTGGGATTACAGTCCCAAACTCCTCTTGTTGGCCAGCTATTATGCAAACAGCAATAAGGTAGTGCACATGGACATGGACAATTTACATATTGCATTTGCATGCCTCTGCCCCAAAATTCTGATACCTTCTTTGTGAGGACCTAATTGAAAATTTTGCCTTCAAGGAATTGGGCTTTAATGGCTTATAAGAAACTCTTTGCAGCAGTGCATATACATCAGTTTGGACTACATACACTGGTTGAACATTTCAAGTTTTTTGGTGAAAAAACTAGTGAAAAATGTTTTTAATTTTACAGCAATTTTTCAGTGAAAAACCAAGTGAAAAACTTGTAACTTCTTCATGAATTTTTTGAACGTTCAAAACTTTTTCAGCACTTTTTCAGAAATTTTTCACAAGGTTCCAAAAGGTCACCAAAATGTTTCAAGTTTTTCACCTACTTTTTTGGCGAAAAATTACTGTAAAATTCAAAACATTTTTCACCAAAATTTTCAGTGCAAAACTTGAAATGTTCAACCAGTGATAACCCATCGTACTCAGTAACTGCTCAAATGTTATATCTTTGAAACATATTTTGGGTGATATCAAGAATTGGGAGAGGAAAGTCATGGATAATAGCAGTCTAACACATGGTAAACTTGGATAAAATTTGGGTAAAATTTTGGGAAATGTCATTTGGGTAACATAATTATGGGGCACTTCACCTAATCCAGATAGGATGTGTAATTTAGCCAAATTTAACTAGATTTCCATGAGACTTGGCAAAATTACCTGGAGGGGGGCATTCCTGATGCATTATCCCAAACTGCCTCAGTCTACAGTGCAAAGCCTTACTGCAGGTGGTCAGAATACAATAATGTTGCCGAAACTCGAGAAGTTGACTACAACTTGACAAGTCGACTTCGCAGCGTATTCGACTTGACTTGATCCCATCAAGTCGACTCAAAGTCGACTCGAGTCAACTTGAGTCGATGAAGTCAGGGTTTTTTTCAGTATTATTGCGTGCAGCTTTCAGTCGGCTTAGAGGATGGCCAGAGGGATAGGTAACATTCAATTTCCATAGCCAGACACATACACAATTTACAAATACAATTTTAATGTTGTGCCACTGCTACAACCTTGCTTTGCTACGCGCCAATGTCGTCCTCTGGCATCTGAATATCATCAGCCATGTTGAAGAGCTCTCTGACTACCTGAATTGCTGAGCTGCGGTCTTGCTCATCGGTTGCAGCGAGTTGGCAGAGCCAATCTTCATCCTCGGGTGGGATCAGAGGTGACTGCCATTCGGCCATGAAGTTCAAGCGAGATTTCTTGTAATTGAACTGCAGCATTTGTAACGCTTCCATCAGCAGGGGACTCGTCCGGTTTCGCCGCTTGGTGTCTGTCTCAGCCGAAGAAGAAAATACCCGTTCGGATGGTACGGATGTAGCCTGGATTGGTGCATAATCGGTGAAAAGGCAATAGATTGTTGGCCATGTTGTTTTTCTGTGATTCTAATAAGTACTGAGCGACATAAGGAATGGTCAAATAAGCACTTACAACCCAATAGCCAATCATATCAGTCATTTGCGGCGGAGGTAGCGGACTTTGGATGTAGTTATCCATCTCTTGTGCCACTGTCCAATTAGAGCCCGGGCCCGAAGCAGGTCCGGAGAAGTCAAGAGCCTGCTGAGTATTACGGTATTTGCTTGCCGCCTTGGTAAGCATTGCAGGAACTGCCGGTCCCCGAGATCGGGATGAGCTACAGGATTGTGGACGAGAACCCTGAGAGCCCAGGCTGCTGGAGCGTGAAGTGCCTAAGGTCGGACTTGCAATATCCTCTCGATACAATTCGAGCTATTCAATCCAGTGAATAGTTGATATATTTGTTTTGGACGAGTTGAGTACCTTGTCCAATATGACCTGTCACGCCTTGGCCCGGTCTGTAGATGACCAGTTCTTCTTGATCCACTCCATCCGAATGGAGGGGTTGATAACTTTCTTAAGCGGTCAGAAAATCATATATTAAACCAATAGCTGCACACACACATTGCGAGGATGTATGCATTTGAGTCGTCCAGCTTCTTGTAGTAATTCTTTGCAATATTCAAGCCCGATGAAATGATGGATGCGACATTTTCTAGCTGCAGATCGGTGTCCTCCTTCATTGCCTGCCAGGAAGACAGGAAGAGTTCAAATGCTGGGATGGTTGCGGCGAGGATGGGGGTATTTTCCGAAGACATGATGGTCTGAACGGTATGTGGTTGCTAATTTTATGATTAATGATTCCACACTGGTTGAGCATTTCAATTTTTTCACCTTCTTTTTCAGTGAAAAATGTTGTTTATTTTTCAGACATTTTTCACTGAAAAAGAAGGTGAAAATTTTAAACCTTTTTCAGCACTTTCTCAATTCAAGGTGAAAAATTCGAAATAAAATAAGAAAGTGATGAAAATGTTTTGAAAATTTCACCTGCTTTTTCAGTGAAAAATGTGTAAAAAATAAACGACATTTTTCACTGAAAAAGAAGGTGAAAATTTTGAAATGTTCAACCAGTGCCATCGGTGATAAATAATGAACAGATTGCTCACCTGGAGAATCAATTCAAGGATCTCGAGCCGATTCCAATCCCGGGTCTCCAAAGGGTGGCGGAATGATTGCGCATCACGATTCAGGGCAAAGAATTTAGTGATTGGCTTATGGTGAGGATCAGTAATTGACCCTGTTATTTTTTTCTCTGCTCACCTGCTGAAGATATCGAAGGTGTCGAAGCATGTAAAATACCGAGTCCCACCGGGTCTTGACATCAGGGAGAACAGTTACGGCCGAAAGCGTGACAACCTCTGTGTTGCCGTTTGCACCGATCTCCGTCCATAGGCCAGTGTTGTTTCCTTCATCAATGATAGCCGCCAGATCGTTGCGACGCTGGCCAGACTTCTGGATGAATGCAACTGTTTTGCGCGTACGGCGGATGGGGCCTGCCTTGCGCACAGAACGCACAACCTGCCCAACAACATCGTCAGACTCGGACTCGGTTTCTGTGTCGGGATATATGTTGCAGCCGTCTTCTTTCTCCATGGCCTTGATTGTTGCTTGCGCACATAGATTAATAATATGGGCCAGCGGATATAATTGTGCTTAGCATCGAAATCTTCGATCCCAGCACGCTCCGCAAGAAGAAGCAAGAAATGCTGCATGAAGGTGGAATTATTGGAGGCATTGTCCATCGTGAAATGACCAATCTTGGGTGTGCAAGTCAGCAAATAGGTTCAAATGAAAGGAGAGAAAAAAAACTCCATCACCTTTCCGATGATCCCAGCCTCTTCACATATGTCGAAGATGATCCGAGCAAGTCTCTCGCCACTGTGAGAGCCACGAACACGCCGGAACGCAAGGAGGGCCTGGCGCAATATAATTTGAGACTCTTTCGGACCAAGCCAGTGAATGGTGATAGACAGGTATGGCTGCATCCCCTTGCTGCTCCACATGTCGACAGTAAACGAAAATTTGCCCAAGGAATGCTACGATAACATGAATCAGAGTTTCAAATTTTCAAGTTTGTGTCGTGCTCACCCGCAACTCGGACTTCAATTCTTGATATTGGAGCCAGGCATCCATAATCCGCTCACGGATTTTTGTCCGGTGCGGAATGTCGCTATCTTGCAAGGATTCCCGGAGCATGAGAAGAAGGTCACAAAAGTCTCGACTCTCAATCAAATTTATTGACTGAACAAACATCAGCACTAAGAAGACTTGATAGGGTAGAATTTACCAGGTCATTCGAAACAATTACCATTACCAGTTGATCTTCAAAGGTCTGCACTGAGAACAAGGTACGAGCCGCATCCCTGGCACACTTCTCCTCCCGTTGCCATTGGGTCGCATTTGGGAGCTTGTTTGTCAGTCCACACGCCTGAATAAGCTGAAGATATTCAGGTTCGTGAACCTTCCCAAGGTGGCCCCGACGAGTAGTGAGACTGCTTGCAGCGGCATAATTTTGTCTCAAAAAGAGAAGTAAATATAAATTTGTGACCGTAGAGAGTGCACGTACGAGCAAAGCTTGCATTTGAAGCCTCGATGCTCGGTGTGCTCGCCAAAGAATGCCTGACAGTCTGCAGTTCTGTAGTTTGCCTTCAAAAAATCGTCCCCAGCCCATGCAAAATTGCCATTGTCAACATGATAGCCACTCCACTGATTGTCCTCACCAGACTGGTGTTGCTGCTGCTGGGGTGCAACAGTCTGGTTGGCCGGGGTGAAGGGCTGAACAACAGGATGCCTTCGATTGGCATGGGCGACACGAGGAGGAGGTGATGCATCAGACTCCAAGTCCAGACTGAAATTGATATGCTCTTGCTACAACAAACGATGATTCTTAGCCGGAGGTACAATGAGAGAAATATGCTGGCCTACCACATTCTCCTCATCTTCCCCTGATTCATTGTCGCTTTCATCATGAAGTCGTGGGCCCGGACTGGCCATTAAAGTCTGTGGGTTGAGGCGGGAAAGAAGGTGGTTGGCAACAGTGCGGCCGGGAGTGTGCGGTGGGAAGCTCTGTTGATTTGTCGGTCCTGTACGAGGGGGCTGCAGGACAGATAACACCATGAGTAAATTCAAAGAGACTAGCCGTTTGAGGAATGGATCTTGAGGCAACAGGCAGGGCTGCGGGTGTAACTGTGCGACCTAGGTCCAATCAGCACCACAATGTAATTACAAGGGAGGCCAATACTCCTGCCTGTCTGCGGAGCTTGGCGTGTGTCTAAAGCTACATGAGACAATACAATGAGTTAAACGAACTGCTGTAAATCGAACCACATTAATTACCTGTGCAAAACCGCGACCTAGATCCTGAGCTGTTGTCGCTTGCAAGTCGCTCCTCGCCAGACGGGTCGGTGCCCTAGCTGCATTTGACGGGTCTTGTTGGGGTGCCATGCGGGTGCCGCTTCTGGTGGTACAAGAATTTCGAGATGGATCGATGGGTGGAGGGTCAGAGGGTGCAGAGTCCGCAGTAGTCGTACGTCGAGGGGCCATTGTGCAGACAATGATGGGTAACCACATTAGAGGGAAGATCTTAAGTCTCTTGTCGTCGGCGAGACGGCACAAGATCAGAGATGCAACTGAATGACATATCTGGTGTACCTTGCAAGATATGAGATGGAAGTTAATTTGGGAGAAATCTCGCGGGAAAGAGGGAGGAATAAAGACACAATCTCACAAATTGACGGATGAGATGTGCCTCAGAGACATGATAGATCCATCCAACACACTTTGGGCTTTGTGGAGGAAGTACAAGAAATGAAATCAAGAGATAGAAGTTGCTTCAACCGTGGGAAATCTGTTGATCAGTCAGTCTCAGCTGATTTTCTCTCGTCGTTGCCGGGAGCGGCAGAGGATCAAAGATACGACATATCCAATGTACCTTGAATGTGATGAGATGGAAGTTCATTTAGGAGAAATATTGCGGGAAAGATGGAGGAACTAAGACCCAATCTCACCAGTTGAGAGATGTGATGTGCCTTGTAGACGTGATAAATCCACCGAACACACTCTGGGCCTTGCGGAGGAGGTAAATGAAATGAAATCAAGAGACAGAAGGGTGGTCAACCGCGTGTGGTGCATTGATGCTGCTTATGAATATCTCCCATGGTACAATGAATCTCGGTCATTTTGGGGTCGAAGAATTTGAGGTGAGTTATTGCTGGGCCCCTCGATGAATTATTGTTCCCACTACTAGCTTCTTGGGTGTTTTGCCAACCAATGGCAAGTCGGACATTGCACCTACCCGTGGTCGTGCTCACCTCAGTGGTAGATAACGAATTCCCGAATTAGCATGTCAGTAACACTGTTTTAGGTTACGTTCCCAGCAATAGTTCATTGACCTGGACCAATGGGCAGCTTGGCACCAATAATTTAAAGGCCCGGGAACTTGTGTGGAACTTACAGCTCTCAGACCGCCACGATGACCTCTCCCCCCAATAATTCTGTCTCATGCCCAGAGTCGGAACACATTCCATGGCCTTTGCGCATTCCACGACTCCTGGGACCCACCACAAACATTCATATTGACCATGGACCTCGAACTCGGGGATTACTATCTGGGTCAGTTTATCTGGTTGCATTCCGTACATTTGAGAGTTAAATTACATCCAACAGGCTCACAATATTCTCCGAAATCCAGATGTGTGTATCTACTGCCCTCCAGACGATTCATTCTCTCACAGATCCCAGGGCACCCGCCCTTTGGTCAAGATGATTGTCCACGACAATGCTGTTAACAATGTCGAAATCCAGAGGATGTTCTCTTCCGCTCGGTGGATTTCTGGCCTGAGATGTGTTCACCATCTGTGTAACCTACAACTACAAGCTAAGAACAATGTGAGTCTCCAGGTTCAGCCATTTTATTTTTTGAAAAATCTAATTGGGATTCAGATTGATACCGGGAAAGCCGCATCAAATCTCAAATCCAAGTACGACAGGGGACTGGTATTTGCTGGTCTCTAATGCTATATTCTTTCTTAGATTGTGAAGAGTTGTCGTGGAATTCATTTATTATTACCAGTTGAACAAATGCAAGTTAATAAATTTGACTTGTCCCAATTATTTCCTGACCGATTTCCCACAGACTCCCACACAATGTCCTCCGCAGACGGATTGAGCTCGGGGCAGGCCTGGTCATCTCTTGGGCTCGGTTCAGACTGTAGAACAAGCAGGAATTTCGAATACTCACTGAACTGTACCTTGGCCCTGAAATAAAAGTGTCTGTATAGAGCAGATGCCCCTAGGCCATTCTTCCAACTATCAGTGTCATTTAAATCACAAAGAGAATATTTTTCATTTTTTTTCATCGACTCAAGTGGCTTGAGTCGACTTGCTTCGACTTCCAAGTCACATCAATTCGCGCTCGTGACTCGACTTGACTCAGTTCAAAATGACTTCAAAAGTCGACTTTGGGAGTCGGAGTCGGAAGTCGCGGCAACATTAGAATACAACCAGCTCGATGAAACACACACATGAAGTTCATCTGGCACTGTGTATTGCCCGCCAACTATGAATATGTTCTCTGTTGAATAAATGGATGATTCTACAGTCTAGGAATATTATCACATCGGCCTAAGCTAGGTAGCGGTTTATGCGGTACCATGGAAATCTTTGCCAGTATCCTGTAATTTTAGCCAGAACATCCGCATCTAGTTTTGTGTGCCAACGTGGCCCCTCATCCCTGGTATGTGAATGTGAGCAACTATGCACAATTGTTCCCATCAGGGATGAGGTGCTGTGGTTGAGGTTTCTACGCCATTATGATGTTCCTGATTTAAAAAAAAATGGTGTCTATGGGAGCACTGCATAGGTCGTTGTGCAGGATAGATACCGTCATGTGCCAGTCTGCCACACTTTCAGCCTGGAATCTTTATGGAATATTTCCCCAGAAATGTGCAGAGCTGAGGTGTTGTTGTTGAGATTTTTCCACGATTCTAACGTTCCTGAAGAAAACATGGCGTCTGTGCAAGCACTGCATAGGGCATTGTACAGGATACATACCGTCATGCACCAGTCTGCCACACTTTCAGCCTGGAACCTTTATAGAATATTTTCCCGGCAATGCGCAGAGCTGAGGTGTTGTCATTGAGGTTTGTCCACCTGTTCAATGACGTGCAGATGAATTGCCAATGAGTTGCATTGGAGCTGCAGCATAATTTCTGAGATTACTCAGATGTTGGTTTGTAACGAGATCAACTTTTTCGACCATCGCGGTTTGATCCGCAGAGCCCCAAAATTTCCGTGTTCGTACATCTCCTTCCGCGGACGGTGGCTGTAACGATTCGTAACCCCGGCATTGTATCGCAAACGTTGCGCGGTTTAGATCCATACATATTGCTGATAGCGCGTTGGAATGTCTGAGTTTCTGAACCTCGCGATGCAAAGAGTATCATTTGTATGATATAATTGAAGTAAAAATACGGGTCTGATGCTAGTTCTAGGAATAAACCAGCGAAATTTGGTCCGTACCAGCATGGAAACGCCGACATCCTAAAGACGATGTCGGACGCGGATGCGGTGCCGCATGGATGTTGGCAACGATAGCGATGACCTTCGTTTTTTCTATCCGATACTCGAGCAGGTAATTTGAGATTCTTGGAAGGTACAAAGAAGGATATTGTGGTATTGCGAGCAGTGTAGCTACATAGCTCAGGCAATTTAGCTTGGCCGTTAAGATAGAAGAAACCGGATTGTAGAGCAACCAGACACGAAAATTGACGAGAGTAGGGTACGGAGAGCGTACCGAGCATTAAGAAAGCCAATAGTAGATTGAGGCCGGGAGATGTCGATATTGTATTCTCCGAGTTATTCGAGACATCGCTCAGGCTGAGCACAGGGATATACTTAGGTGCTCTGCGTGGAGTAGAGTAGAAGCGGACTGCCGTAGAGGCCGTTGCGGTGAGTTATCGGAGAAACAAAGAGAGGAGGGTAGATGTGGGCGCTTCGTGCTTGACTTGGTCGTGCCTGGAGGAGAAATATAGTCGCCGTATGATTGATTTGCTTGTCGCCGTCACTCGGGGGGAATTTTCTATTGACATAGAAGTAGAGTAGGCGGTATTGTGGGACAGCTTGAACCCACTGAGCAGTGGTGGAGATGCGTGGAGACGGAGGAAAGACCAGTACGATCGGCAGCCATGAGTTGGGGAAGACATTTTTCACCGAAAACGAAGAATGATGAGCTTGTGACCGACTCGGACGGAGGGAATCAACTGGGACGAACAATAGCGACTGGATCGTAAATCAACTGCGGGATGCCACGGCAGCCTGCTGGCACCCTGAGGTAGACAGCGGTCTTGGAAGTTGGAGAGCTGTTGGAGAGTAAATACTCGCAATCAAGGTCACAATAGGAGTTGCCCCGTGGGAGACTAGTATACGGCAACTACATGACCCGTTTGCCGGTTCTGCTTACGACCAGAGTCTCAATTTTTACGCAACATTCACGACGCCCGCCGCTCAGAGCGAGAGGCCGTGTTCCTCGATGTAGATGTCGTGTTCCCCGACACTTGGGCCCGGGTACGAGGTTGCCGTCCACTTAGTGGCGCGTCCTGAAAATGGAAAAACACTAGGAAAGCCCCCATTGGGGCAAGATTGTGGCAATCGGTCTGCAAGATCCCTGTCCATCTCGAATCTCCACCCTCGTCTGCGCAAATCACTACCTGGAGGGCATGCCACGAGGGCTCCAACATTTTTTTATTTTCCTTTTCCTTATCTTTCATGCCGAATACTGATCCGGCACAGCGATTCGTACCAACTCGGTTTAGCGCACCAGCGGCTCCCTAAGGAAATTCCGTGTTTTTCTCTTGTTCTTGTTCTCTGCATCGCTAATTTGGCTCCAGTTTAGCCTCACACTGCCTCTGCTTCATTCCCTCTGCTCTCCTATGGGTGGTGCGGAACTCCCACTTCCGGCGCCACGGCGGGATCTGCACTCTCCCGCCCCAAAGTTATGCGCTACAAGAGAACGGGCAGGCGCGAAGGTTCTATGTCGAATTTCAACGTCCTCCCGAAAAGACGATGTCCTGGAGAAACGTGGACGCGATCATTGAGCGGCTTTACTTGGGCAAGTGCGTATCTTTTTGGCGATGACTATCAACCATCTATTAAACAGATCTATCCAGTCTTGCCGCGGCTCGTTCCATACGGTCATTAGCAGGTCAGTCGCTGATTAGCGCTCCGCCACAACTCAATCTAACCCCCCGCTCATCTGTCGTAGAGCACGGCGTAACGCATGTCCTGTCGGTGTGCGCGGACTCGATTCACGCTGAGCTCCCGCACTCGGGCATGAAGCACATGCGGATCAACGTGGAAGACGTCGACTACGCGGATCTCCTCATACACCTTCCGTCCGCCTGCCAGTTCATCGACCATGCCCTCCGGACTGGCGGGACGATCCTGGTACACGACGTGCAGGCATGTCATTAATTTCTATATATAACGCGTGCGGATCACTTACCCGTTGCGATAGGGCGTCTCGCGGAGTGCGGCCGTCGTCGCTGCTTATTGTAGGAGTCATCCATTCCTTGATGCCGGGTGGATTGCTCAACTTTCTATCCAGTGATGTGGTCGCAGCGCATCAGTGCGACCAAGGCACTGGACGCGATTAGAAGAGGTGCGTATCTCTGCGCGCCGGCTGCGGCCACTGACCGGCGAAATCAGCGCACGAACAGGCCTGGCCGAACGCAGGCTTCCAAGAGCAGCTTGTGCTCTTCGAGCTGTGCCAATACGCGCCGTCGCCGTACGACGGCATCTACCAGAGCTGGAGAGTGAAGCTCGACCGCCGGCTCAGAGAAGCAGGCTTGCGATGAATGCAACGCGGGTGCATTGTTCAAAATCTCTGTATAGATTTCCGTGTCTCTCTTTCAAGTTATCCGTCAGATTAAATTAGACTCGAGCAGCAGGCTTACGATTAATACGATGCGGCGCATTATTCAAAACACACCTGTACGGATTTCTGTACCTCTTTCGACTTATTCTACAGTAGATCAAATTTAATTATCTGTTTCCAAACGTTAACCCCAAAGCCGCCTGGGGCTTGCCTTTGAATTACTATAGGCGTGCCCAGCATGTGGGTGCAGGCGAGCGTCAGACATCAAGCGGACGAGTTCTACTAGTCCAACCCATGAAGAAACTCGGACAGAACGAATGAGAACGATGTGAGCGCTCTTGAGGCACCACACTGTCAAAAACGCCAATGGTTGGATATACTTCCGAGACGCACTAGAAAGCCTAGATCCCCGCCGGCTTCTTGGAAAGACCGAATGTGCATTGTCGTCTTCTTGAAAACGGATCATTTCCCCCGTGGTTCTTTGTTGTATTGCTTTCTAGACGATATTTGCGTTTGGGTGTGCGATAGTGTACCAGTGGTGGGCATGGGGAGATACGTGAGCGAGGGAGGGACGGCAGAAAACACCCCTTGGTTCGTGGAGAGAGCACTGGTCCAGCCAGGCTCGGGGATCGGAAGCAGTATTAAAGTCGGCGCCGGGCGGGGCATGGTTCGCTGGAATACAGAAGCTGCGTTGGCGCGAGCACGCAAGATGAGGCGGCCGTTGAGAGATACGGGCAAAACGTGCGTTATCGCATGTAGCAGCTGGAGGTGACGTGAAAACGAGCCGACCGTGGCGCACTAATGCCTTGCACTGCCAGACCTTGAACAAGATGGATGGTAGGCGTTTATGGGGATGTATCAGCCGGGCAAATGTAGTACGACGCAGGCGGGGTGCGGACACCAGACAACAAAAGGCGGATACAAGCGAACAAGCAGGCATTGGGATACATCGCTGGCACGAGAATGGCCATCGTGGATTAATGGGCGGGTCATTGATAGCTAGATAGGGTTCTAACTTGCGCCACTCATGGCCTCAGGCTGGACGGCGGGCGATGTCACGGACATGAACTCACGCGCGCAGAAGACAGTTTTCATTTGGTTTTCGTCTGGATTTCATGACACATGGGATGCGTGAGAAAGGCCCAGACTCTCAATAGATTTTATAGAAGAAACGAAGCAAACACAAACGAGGCATCCGCGAGCTGGCGCGAGAGAAAGACGAGAGAGAAGATCGCGACTGGCGTTCTGTTGTGCACGAGAGATCCGGATTGCGCAGATGGTCGAGCAGAGATGGCGGCTGGACACAAGTTGGACAGGGCAGTATATAGAACAGTAATGCGCAGAAAACCAGTATGGCGGAGCTACCATGGCGACGAAAGGCGACAACACAGATAGATAAGGCGGCGACATGACAGATGGAGATATATCTGATGAGCATCTCTTTTTCCCCGCATTAGCGCCCAGTGTTAAATCTCTGGGATACCCAAGCGTCACCGTTGAACTTGACGTCGTTCAACGTTCAAGGTCGTTCTTTCCTCCACCCCTGGCCTTGTCTGGCCTTGGTCTTGGGTACGCGGTCACTCACCGCATGTCCGTGGAGTTGGATCGGGAATCATGATGTCCATCAAATTCAAAACCTATGACGTCGTGAGAGTGACGTATGGTTGATTTTTCTCTTATAATAATAACTTATATTCCCAGACCCTCGCTGCCTTCCTTCTCCCTCCGCTGCCCCATCTCTTCCTCGCCCTTGACGCTCCTTCCACCCTCCGCCCACGACCATGCTCACCTTCATGACACTCTGGTGAGCGCGGCTGCTTAAACTGCCACCGATATCGATCTAACGGGATTCCCGTTGTGCAGCGCCGCCCTGGCCCTGTCTCTGCCCTCGGTATACGCGCTCTCCGTCAACGCCCCGACGGGCCTCACCTCGGGCGGCACGGCGTCGATCACGTGGACCAGCACCTCGTCTGACCCGTGCGTATCCGTCGTCTCCCCCCTCGCCCATCCTGACGTTCGTCTATGTACAGGGTATTCTCCGTCGAGCTCACGCACCCGTCGTTCGTACGTCCCGTCTAATGCACCCTCCACCGGTCGTACTAAAATCGCGTCGTCGATATAGAACGCAGCCCTCGCGATCGCCAACAACGTCGACCCCGCGAACAATAACATCACGCTCGCGATCCCGTCTGTCCCCGCGGAGGATGGCTACACCCTCCAATTCGTGAATGTCACGGACATCAACCAAGTGTACGCGACCAGCCCGAGCTTCGCAATCGGCGCAGCCGCGTCCGAGAGTGCGAGTGCGAGTGCGAGTGGCAGTGCGAGCGCGACGGCAAGTGCGTCGGGGAGTGCGAATGCGAGCACGACGGCAAGTGCGTCGGGGAGTGCGAGCGCGAGCGGGTCAAAGGCGTCAGTGTGAGTGTCCAAGTTTTCCTGCCGTTTTCTCTCCTGCTCTCGCTGACCCCCTCCTCCCAGCACCGCCCCCTCTGCCTCTGGCTCCGGCTCCCCCTCGGGATCCGCGTCAGGCTCCGCGGCCTCGTCCTCGGGCTCGGGCGCCCCTGGCGCCGCCTTGCGCGTCACCGCCGGCCGCGTCCTCCCCGCGTTCGTCGCGCTCGCGCTCGGCGTGACCCTCGGCGCCGCGCGCGTGCTCTGAGCGCGCCGCTCGCTGGCCGCCGCCTTTCGTTACCCAGCTGTCGATCGCGCGCGTAGACTACGCAGAAAACCATGCCGGTCGATCGAACCTGCTCACGGACACGGACCTCCTCGATCATGCATTACCTACCGCTGCTGCTGCTGCTGCTGTTCTACTGTTCCACCTGCTCTGTTTTTGTTTCTGGGCTTAAACGGACCATATTGCTTCCATTCGTCATCATCGTATATACCCTGTAGCTGCTACTTGTAGTCGTCAAGTATGTGCACCCCTGCTTCGTAGGCAATGTAATCTCGTGCAGTATCTGGGACATATGAACGCTAGGCTGAGTTCACGCTATGTATATGTGGAAGGATCGATGGAATGGATACAGAAGACAACGATCACAAGACGAAGAAAACAGTTCATGCACAGAAATTCGGGCATGGGGAGTCGAACCCCGGTCGCCGCGGCTACCTATCAGCGGGTGAGGCCGTGCACCGTGAGCCATGCCCGAGTTGGAGCTATACGGAGCGACTGCATAGTCATCTCGTAAGGGTGGGCAGATCAAGCCAAAGATAATGATAAAAAGTGGATGACCTGACCGCCTACGTATACAGTCGGACCTGGGGAGTACGTAGAACCCTCCGCCACATGCGCCAAGTCCCATGCCCGATTTTGCACTGTATACTCGGGACGCAGAGACACACCGTCCCGGGAAAAAAATGGGTGCACCTACCATGTCATACAACATCCAGCCAACCGAACCCCGCCCACGTGCGGTGGTGCCCTGTGCAGTAAGACCAAATTGGAGCTGTGTTACGGTATATGTACCGGGGCCCGAAAATAACGCGAGAGAGCGAGAGAGCGAGAGAAGCCGTCCCCAGTCCCGGGGGGGAAAATGAACGCAGCGAGCCATCGACATTCAGATATGGGAGTCGAACCCGTGCATGCTACTGCGCGTGGTGGTGCCCTGTGCACCTAATCTGAGGCACATTCAAGTGTATCTGGGACGAAGAAATACCAGCGAGACAACGCCGTCCCGGGGAAAAAACGATTGTGACCATGGGGAGTCGAAATCAGGCGCGCGCGCGGTGCGCGGTGCACCAAGGCTCTGTACATCAGGAAAATTTGAAATTCTATATAGACGTAGTGGCCATTATCCAGGGCTATGGTGGTCTTTAGTGGGCTATGAAGGTTTACGGCCCATCTATTTGGGTCTATGGTGCATTATCGGTGTCTATAGATCCAGACCCATTACTATAATGGTCTATCCTGGGCTTTGAGATTTGAGCTGTTGCTATCAGATGTTGAATAGAGAGCAACTCCCAATCTCATCAAGTTCAAGACCCCCTCAACTTACATGCAACATCCGTCCCTCCCCTGTCAAAATTCATCAACCACTCCACTGGATGTCGTACGATACCAAGAATGCTCGCAAGCCCTCAAGATCCTCCCCACCTCCCACATTTGGTCCAGTGAATGGCTAGTTTCGCTTTCTGGGCAAGACATGCAAACCTTATTCAAACCCTTCGGACACTTCAAGTGTATGGCCCCTTGGATTTCCTTCAAGTTTCGTCAAGGCCATGCTTCCATCGTAACCTCTGGAGCTCGCTCATTATCTCTGCCACTAGTTTTGTTCTGTCCTCGTTCTCAATTATGTTAGGGTGTTTGTGCTGCCTCGCCGTTCCGGTATCTGTGCCAATTATGTACGATCTTGTGTGCAATATAATTTTCTTCTTGAATACATCCCCATGTTTTCTCCTGGATATTCTGAGAACTATGAGAACTATCAGAGCTATGCTAGCTATGGTGTCTATCCGACTATGATAGTTCAAGCGGTGTCTATGGTGGTCTATGTGGTTGCAACCGCCCCTCCACCCTGTCTATCATAGACATGGGTCTGCTATGTTGTCTTTCATGTCTTTGTTAGGGTATCTGGGTCTATGGTGCATCAGCCATTTGACAAATCTGTTGTGATGTTTTTGGTGTTGTTTGGAGTTTTCAGATTTTTCAAAACCCCCACAACCTCAAAGTGAAAAAGTGCCTGCCAAAAAAAAAATTGAAACTGCTTTTAAATCAAGAAACATCCCCTATGCAATTTAAAAAAAACTTTTTTTTTGGAGGTTGTCAAAAATGACCCCAAGTTGTGTGGTTCCCATGTTGCTGGGTTTTATGTGTTTTTTGGAATTTTTTGGGGTTGTTGAAGCCCAAAAAACCTTGACAACAGATCTGTCAAAAGTCTGATGTGCAGTTTCAGATTTTCCTGATGTACCCGAATCGAGGATGTCCCGCGAGACGCCGTCGCGGGGGAAAATGACTCGGAGAAGTGCCAGATAAGTATATCGAGTCAAACCCCACTGGCTGCATGCGCATGTAAAACAAAATGAGTCCGACTACCACAAAATCTGAGGAAAATTGTGAATCTGGGACGCAGAAATATCAGCGAGACAAGGTGCGCTAGGAAAAAATAACTACCAGAATTGTTGAACCCGGTTGGCCGCATGCGGCCATTCCAGGCGCACAAAATCTGAGCTACGCTGGCTATCTTTTATTCCGCCTGTGAGGGAAAGCCTTCGGGGGGGAGAAAGATAACTGGACATTGAATAATACCTTTTCTATGGAATGCGGGTGGCCGTGCTGTGTCCAGTCCTACTCTATAGCTGTGAGGAGAGTTCATGAATCATGCTCAGTGAAAATACGAAAGGGATATCCTGATCACATACTCGGAGTGTCGAAATTCATGTTGCAGGTTGCCCGGGCCACGCAATTTGCATCCGCCACGTCTTAGTCTGCGACGCAACCAAGACGTCGAACTCGGGAAGTCGAACGTGTTTCTGCTCGTCGTCTCGTTTCTGCACGTCTGGGGTGAGCACCAAGTCTGAATACCTCGGAGGGGTGGTGATTGGTGAGATCGGAGCAGAAATGTGCATGCAAGACAGCAGGGGAATCAGAGGGCGGCACTTATGTGAGGGTTCACAGATTGAGTGAAAGCCATTGCAAGTCGAGCGATCCGTGCGAAATAATCGGGAGCTGAACAAGTAGAACCGGGCACGAAGCTGCTGTCAGCCAGTGGATCCAGAATATGCTTTGCGAAGGTCACATTTGGAGGAGGTAAAATACAGAGCACGCTGACGAGCACAAGACGGGACTCAGAAGTTGAGAGTGATAATTAGGGCGGTGCGCCGTGCCCGTCGCGCCGGTTCTGCGGGTTCCGTGCGACGGGTATCCGACCCGTTCCGTCGAGGGTTGGAAAAAAATTTCAACGGGACGGATTGGCCAGCCGACGGCCGTCGAAATGACGGCCGTTCACCGTTGTTGACGGGCGACGGGTCTAGTGGTAAAAACCACTGAAATCTTCGCATATATCTGGTGAATTTGGCGTCAAAATGGTTTCCCTGCCTCCTGAAGTCCGCACACCAGCTGGTAGGCGTCAGCTCTCTCATAATGGCCTCGCTCGGGCCTTGCCGTGAATGTTTGATGATCTTACCATTTCTGGGTCGCCCTACAGATCTGGTCTTCAATTCTTCCCCGAACGAGGTGACACATCAAAGACACGCAGAGAGTCGATAATTGTCCCATTTTGCTCCCTGGCCTCCTTTCCTGGACGAAGAAACATACTTTTAAGTTCCATCTGACAGTAGAATTTCGACTTCACGAAAGGCTTTGGTTTAATTCCAAATTCTAGGTGAATTAGAGCATGTTTCTGGTCTACTTTCCTCTGTGGAATAACTTTTGCAGGTCCGAGCCCGTTCCGTTGGCTGTGACGGCCGTCCCGTCACCTGCCCCGTCCCGTAAAGAAACTTTTCAACAACTCGACGGTCCGTTGGGTGACGGTCCGTGCCCGTCACTCACCCGTCGAATCGACGGCCGTGCCCGTCACGGGCACGGCGAACAGCCCTAGTGATAATCTCGGCTCCAGACGTTTCCGGTCTGCCGGACCGTCGGAGATTGACTGGTGCACTTCGCTCACTGATCCCATCGAGGCACACCCACTTTGTTCCCATATCCCTGGCCACAAAATCTGTTCTGATATCATTGAATGGATTTCAAACTGCATATTCCAAAATCCTATATTTTTCTGACTCTTTTGAAGCTGTTGTGGCTCGGACAGTGTAAGGGCATAATTTCTGCTCATTCAGCAGCAGTGGTCCAAATTCCTTCCACAAAAAACTTGAAGCACACTTCTGGGTTAGATTGGATGAGAATCATAATATCCCAGCTGAACACTGGGAAGCCTATCTTACTCTGGGCATGGATTTGAGGATTTATGACAAGGATAGTGTGACCCGATGGGGCATCACTATACGAATTGCCTCAGACGTTCTGGAGGGCTTCATTTTCGACTCCGAATCAGTCTCCGATGTTTGTGTGGTTCGGAAGGATCCGAAAATCCTATTATTAGATACCAGTCTCATCCCTCTGTGTGAGACGAGCAAGAAGCAAGCGCCGGCGCCAAGGCCAGCGCCAAGACAAATAGGCGCATGCACCGCCACCTGCCCGTTCTCTTTTCGACCGTCCAGTAGCTATCTCCCCCCTTTGACCATAGGCTGCCAGTGTCTGTCCAGGAAATCTGGAATACTGTACTATTACGACCGAATGTTCAGGTGACGGGTGACAGAGGGTCGTGAACTGAACAAATTTGGTGTAGGTGACGGTGACAACGGGATTTTGAGGCCCAAATAGGCTAAAAAAACGTCAAAATTTCCGGTCCGGCATCCGCTGGACTGCCATTTATGGTAATTTGGCGTGAACACCTTAGGTGACGGGTGACATGCCGTGAACATTCGGTCGTAATAGTACAGTATCGGAAATCGTGCCTGTCCAGGAAAAAACATCAATGTCGGCGCAAGTAACAAGATTGCTTGCTCGTTTCCTGCATGGAGCGTGACAGTGTTCGAGCTTCGAGTAGAGAGTTGGTAGTGTTCATCCTCTTGTGCCGAAGCTGCGGCGAGGCAAAATGAATGGCATGGTGGAAGATACGCATCAGAGAGCATTGCACCGAGGATTGTTTTGGGACGTAAAATATCGTTGTATTTTTTTCAAATTTGCGTACGGATGATAACGCAACGACAGGAACAACAAAGTTGGACGCGGAAGTCGGCGATATGTGGGGTGGCACAGGGCCCAACCCGACAGAATGCGCCATTGAGGAGGAAGAATTGGAGGGATCGAAGTGGATGATATTGAGCTTACACGAAGCGAGTGAAGGCAACAACGTAAAATGCGTGTTTGGGACGCGTTCGACGAAAAATACAGGCAACGAGCGCTCGACGGGCTCCTTTCTGGGTTTCGAGTGTCGCGTATGAAATCGTGGAGAGGGGGACGGGAACGCGGCAATGGGCTCCGACACGGGTGGTGCATCCGGTCTGCGCACAAAGATTAGTCCTAAACACCTTGAACAAACTGACATACCATGGGAGTTGCTTACCAGGCTCCCAAGCGAGACGGGCGCGAAAGTTTGGGCGGCGATATAGCCGAGGAAGGTGCCGTGGAGGTAAGGGGGAAGGTATCTGAAAGCTGGGAGGGCTGGTAAATATATTAGGTTTGTGACACTGGACAATATTTTCAATGTGAAGCTTACAGGAACCGGAAATATTAGGACTAAGCGCTAGCTTGCAGGGAAGACTCGACAGATGTGAAAAGTATACAGTGCGCTATCAGGAACTAAGCGTCGACCCACAGGAGGCTCCAGTTTCTGGGACAAGCAATGGGAATTAGTTGTGGGACAGAGGTGAAATGTATCCGATGAGCATAAGTACCTTACCATAGCCATGATTGCATAACGATTCAGATGATTTGCAGCCGCCGGGAGACAAGCGCAATTTGAGCGCAATACAGATCCAGCGTTCAGTTCCTTGTGATTCATATTCAATTGCGTGTACAATGAAAATCTCGAGAATTATATAATGGGCACCAATAGTATACATAAGCGTTTCTGCGAATGAAGGGAAGAAGATGAGACCAGCGCTAAAAAATGACGCTTCTTCTCCTTCATACTCCCATCCAGGACGTGTCTTCCCCTCCGCCTCGATGCAATATGGCCTCGAATGCTCTTCGTACGCGTCAATTTCTTTCTATCGCTGACTTGGAGCTTACAACTTACTACATCAGACTTTTGACATTTAGCTTGTGACCTTGTACAAGGCCAAACAAGCCCGAACAAGGCCTAAAAAGGCCACAAGATCACAGGGTCACAAACCATGTCTGAAATTTCACAAGCTCGGAAGTACGGCTAAAAATAAATTCATTTCGGACAATTTCCGGTGTGTTTGAGGAGTCATTCAGGGTGCTGGGAGGTGCTAGCATG
The DNA here is from genome assembly GCA_029204085.1 of Mycena sp. CBHHK59/15. Taxonomy (NCBI): domain Eukaryota; kingdom Fungi; phylum Basidiomycota; class Agaricomycetes; order Agaricales; family Mycenaceae; genus Mycena; species Mycena sp. CBHHK59/15. Next base: position 61,592 of record JARGXW010000585.1, read on the forward strand.
TATTGAGGTGAGATAGATTTCTCTAGGTTAATTCACTATTTTAGATGGGGGGTCTTTTCCCTCACCTGTCGCCCTGTTTGAACTTGCGAGCTTGTCGCTTAGCGTCGCCAAGCCCCAAGCCGGAACAAGGCACAATCAAAATGTCAAAACACTGATTTAACAATTTAACAATGTGATATTCGTCTACGCAAAAAATGCTTAGGTACGGGTACCTCGACGAACCCAAATGAGGTAGGAAAGTATTGTAAGAGTCGTTAAGTCGTGATAGTCATGAATGCCGCTCAAGCGGCGGCAAGAGGAGAAAATATAACGACGGTGATGTGGTGGTTGAATGAACAAGTCACGGTGTTCACGATGATGCGCGCGCTGCCATTGTCCGCTGGATGCTCCCAAAAATTCTTCCCGCCAAGCGAATTGTGTTCGTATGCCAATCTGCTGATAGATGGCTCGCTAATTTCCGTCTCTTCACGGTGTCCGGGACCGTAGGAACTGCGGGAATGACTGCGACGAAGACCGCGACGGGCGCTGGTTTGTGTGTGTCTTTCTCTGACGGATGAGTTACTCACGACGGGGCTAGACGAGGCGGGGTTTGGGAACGTGGATACTACGTGCGTACTTCTACATTTTTACGCGTCTTCAAACGATATAGCTGGACATGCTACATACAGGCCAACTATTCCGACCGACACTGCATCGCTCGTCTTTCATCCGACGCACCCCGACTTTCACATCTGCGCAGAAGACTTCCCAGAGGCCCTCCCGCTGCCCCTCAGCGTGCCGTGTCTCCTCCCCAAGCTGCGCTCCCGCTGCCCTCAGCGCAGGACAAGGACACCCTCGCGTATCTGGGGCTGTCGTATGCACTTTATTTGCTCGCCCAGACACATGGAATCTCCATAGCACACGCAGCACAAGCGCACGTACGCCTGCGTGACCTGCACCTCGCCGACATCTTCCTGCGCCAGATGCGCGGCATCACGGCGAACCACGCGCTCGAACTGCTGCGTATCGAGGACGAGGAGGACGCGTATCTGATGATGGACCACAGCGCACTGGCCCCGAATACTACTGACGCTGATCCTATTCCCGCCGTAGCTCCTTCAGTCCAGCCGTCCGCCGTCGAGGTGTCCACCCCTGCGCTGCGCACCAAACGCAAGCGCAAGGATACATATGATTTGGCAGCGGCACATTCCTCGTTCTCTGCTCCTGCTGCTACTAGTACTTCTCTCCTGCTGTCTCGCTTCCCTCCGTGCCGTCGAAGAAACACAAGTGCAAGGATACCGACAAAACCGCGGACGATCCTATGGCATCGGCATCCCCATCCTCTGCTCCTGCTCCCGCCCCCACGCCGCCGCCATCCGCTGACCCGCCGAGGAGAACACACAGCCTCAATCGTAATCGCCTGTCTTTTGCCGTTCCGCCATCGCCGCCCCTGCCCCCAACTGTTGAACCCCAGAAGAAGAAGCCCAAGAAAGAGGCGAAGAAGAAGGCCGCCTCCACATCCAGCTCTGCGGCGAGTTCCACAGCCGCGAAGAAAGCTGCAGCCGATCTGGAGACCGCCCCATCCGCCCCCGCCCCCACCCCCGCCTCCGAATCTCCGTCAAGTGATGTGTCCCCCTCTGCATTGAGCTCCGCCTCAGCGCTAGCCTCCGTGCCCCTGTCTTCAGCCTCCCGTGCCGCCGGTCTCCCCATGCTGGTGCTCGCGTTCGGCGCGCTGCTCGGCGCTGCGTATGTCCTGTGAACGGAACGATGCTGGGCGCCGTGTTCATGTCTGACGCTCTGGTCGATTGCTAGTCTGCTCGTTCACGACTCTCATTCATCCAATTCTCAACGCGTTCGGCTATTCCGTTTGCTGCTCGTGCTCTTTTGATATAACTGCGATCACTCTATTTGACCTTTCCCTGGGCTTCAGACGGACCTGTTCATTCGATTCGTTTTCTCTGTTATACTGTGTGGAGGTATGTAGATTGTATGATACTACGCCCTCCGCTTAAGCGTGAACGGACTAACACTAGTGAGCCGATCTCCATGATATATACCAATCCAGCAATGTCCTGCCTACGGCAACGTCGTGCGACTCGTGCGCACCCCGTGTTGCGGAGACTTCCCGGCGCTAGGCGTTTCCAATTGTTTTCAGTTTCACTATGCTACGCAGGCCACAACAGCGACATAATATTGCGGCCCCTTCAGTTCTACATACTAAGTAATTGACAATCCCGACATGGCGAACCACCACGTGGCACTGCAGGTGCGTGTGATGTCATCAGACACCCTTTTCTCGATGCTCTCCCAGTCCCACTGGCAAGTTGGAGTTCCTCCTCCACTGGGACGCCGGCGTAGGTTGGCACGGACTATAAGCGAACGTCTTCACGTAGAAGCTGCTTTCAGCCATCTGACCTCCCAGTCACTGCACACAGCTCCGATCCCGTCCCCTTTTTCTCGCAGGGAGGCAACTTGCCTCCCTGTTATATCTTCGGAATATCGAATCATAATGTCAAACTCTCCGCACTTTTCCCTTCGTCCGGCGCTCAAATCCCCTTGTCCTTACTACCGAAGCTGGCCCGATTCCGATTCCAAGATAAACTCTGCTCCGCATGCCAAAATGCCTAATTACCCAACCTGTATCACTGCCCTCTTGCATGTTGTGTCCTTTGAGGTCTGTCTGCAAGTCGAGAAAAGATACCCACAAAAATCAGCCAAAAAACATCGGATTTCATATCAAAATTGATGCGCCGACAAGCCTCAGCTGACCGACGTGCGCTTCCATCCCACTTGTTCTTCTCGGATCGTTCAGAGGCACGCTCTTGCTCTGAATCTCGCGCAGTGCGGCTGGTTCGATATCCGCTACACTCTGCAAATGGGAACATTCATCCATTGCGGCTCGTCATTCTCCAACCACCAGCATCCGCCTCCAGATAGCACTGTATACACGCGCCCATGCACCATCTCACAGCACAATCCACCAAGCGGCAAGTCCTATTTTAATTTTTTAAGCCGACCGAGCGCGCAAACCGGCTCCTGTGCCGCCAGCTTCGAGCATGGCGGTAGTATGCCTGCCAGTGTATTGGCGACAGCCCATTACTAGTAGGTGCGTCTGGGATAGGGTTGTCTGCCCAAGAAGGCGCTGCATAACCCGAAATTAGCATAGGGGGCGTGCGCAATCACAGACTTGGTTTCTTGTACCCGGCCAGCCGAAGCTTGCGAGGGGCATGCGGAGGCTTCTGCCCGAACAATGCCGATGGCCACTGGCCTGGCCTGAGATACTCCGACTTCTTTCAGTCAGAGACACTGGAGCCAGTGGCAGACCATCATCTAGATCCTCTCTTGTTAGCATCTCCTTCGTGCCCTTGGAGCATTATGAATCTCGACATCTACATATCCAAATCCAACGAACCCGGGTTCCTTTGGTTAGTCTTCTGCTTGTTCCTTCAATTTTGAAGCGGCCCTAAAAACAATCACTTCATCGGCGCAAATCGTACTTACCGTACAGCTTTCTAGGGCTATTTCTGAATTAAATACTAGTCAGGGTTTCAGCATGGCGCTGTCTCAAATCGCATCCCACCCCACCAGCGGTGTCTCGGAGCTTTCGAAGCGACAGATTCAATACACAGAATATTTGCCAGACACTATGGGATATCACAGAGAGAAAGAGATTCTTAAAAACAGTATCTACCCCGCCGAATTGGAACTTGAATCTGCCACCGAATCACGTACTACGGGGGCATTTGTTGGATCTGCGCAAAATAATCAAGCTGGTAATCAATGAAAAGGAGAAAGGGTGTATCTAGCCAGCCAACTCGACATTTACTCCCGAGGACGATGTTTTGTCCACCTCTGCCACTGAATCATTTCCTGTGTCTACACCAGATAATTAGTGAAAGCCAAAACTTAGGGGAAAGGAGAAAGTTGTTATCTAACCTGCTGCGTTGAAATCCTCCACCGAATTGTGTGCCACCAATTTATTTGATGAATCTGCACAAGATGATTCAGCTGATAGCAAGAGAAAAGAAGAAAGACATATAACAAACCCCCTGTCTCGGCATTTACCATCAGGGCATTTGTGGGGCCTACCACAGGATCATTTCCTAAGTCAAGATCATTGAGCTGATAACCAGAGAAAAAGGAACAAGGGTGGAACTAACCTGCTGCCAAGTCATTCGTGGATTCTGCATGAGATAATCAATTCACCACAGAGAGAAAACGAGAGTGGGTGTATCAGCTTACCCAGCGACTCAATATCCACACCTAGGTCATTTGTGGTGTCGACTGCCAAATCATTTCCCGAGTCTGTGTAAAGAACAACAATAAGTGGAGACCCAGAAAAATGAGAAAGGGTGTATCTGGCCTGCTGGATTGACATTTAATACCAAGTCATTAGTGGAGTCTGTATGAAATAAATTAAGCAAGGGATCAGGCAAAATGATGTGATGATATACATACCAGGTGCATCATCAGCATGGTGAAAAGTTTCTAATCCACTCAGTATTGCCTGTATGCGCGAAGAGAGCTTGGGTGAGTCATCAGGAGATAAAGATGTTTCCACGACATGCACAACAGTATCTTTTATTGTTTTCCGAGCAGCACCATCGCTCAGCCATGCTTCAGATTCAAGATCAGTTTTTGCATAAATGTCCAATTGCATGCATATTCATCATAGCCTCAAATAACTCTGGACGATTTGGCCCTGTAAAGACATTGTGTATGCAGTTGGCAAACCGGACTTGGTAGCTCGCGGGGATGGGGACAGTTGGCTTGGGGTATTTAGAAATGAAAGCAAGTGTTTTGAGTGCTTCGTAGGGCAGCTTGGTGGTTGTCATAGTGTGTATGACGCTGGCCATGAGGACCCCAGATGGCATCTGGGATGCCCTCGACAAATGGCTCAAGTTCCGAATCATCAGCCAGCGACTTGACAGTCCAGACGAGTGCCCGCTCATCTTGAAACTTGGAATGTTCTCTAGCCTGGTGAGTCATGGCTTCAACCATGGTAATCTGAGAGGTGTCGTTGTTTTTGCTCTCTGTGATCTGGGAGGGGTCGTCGGCTTGGCTCTCTGCATTCAAATAACACCGGTGTCTAAAGGCCCTAAACCATTGCACAAGGCACCATAATGCACCGGAGAGTGGCGTGCGATATGGACAATCCAGATATCGCAAAGGAAGGATGCTGAGAGTGCAGTATACTGCCATGACGATCGCCAACAAAACAGCTGCTACTGCCACGATCAGATCGTTGACAGGTATGAGAAATGCGACCAGGCCAGCGAAGAAAAACAGGAGGGACACATGCAAGAGTAGTGGAACGATCTCCACAACGGTGTGCATATTGAAGCGCTTCAGTCCATAGTACAAATATGCGAAGATGCGCGCGCGGATGATAGTAGCGGAGCGCAAGTCTGCGCGGTGGAGAAAGTCACGAGCCCATTGCTCAAGCAGGGTTGCTATGAGCGCTGAGGACAGGCTGAGACCGAGGCTGATGAACCACAGGATATTACAGACCAGCGAGGTCGCTGGAGGTTTGAAAGATGTGGGGGCAGGAACATCAAAGACGCTCCCGTTAGCAGCCGCTGCGAGCTGTTGGGAAATCTGGCTGAGCAAGAGTACAGCCATATCACCCGAGTCTGGTGTGAGGGTCTTATAGCTCTCAATAAGAAAGGCCGTCAAGCTGGCAGAATAGAGACCAGCCTTGGGAAAATTGTGAGCTTCAGGAAAATAAATGCAGCAATTACACACGAATATGAGCATCCCATCCATGTTGCTCCTCCAGCTCTGCACCAGCGCCGTATCGTACTTCTCGGCTTCCGATATATACACTGCCCATAGCTTCGCGGCAAAGGCTTCATCAGTGCCATCGACGGTGAAGGATTCATCAGTGCTCGTGCTATCGGCGGCTGTACCATGTCTGTAAGTGGATTGTCGCCAGGTGAGACGATCCACGACGTACCAGTCTTCGGTACTGTCCCTTTCTCCTTGTCGCTCATACTGGGGGGTTGTGCGGAGGGTACAGACTTGGGTACAGGAAGCTGTGGCATTGATCGACAAACAATGACATACGCGTCTATAAGTAATCTGGAGATCGTGAGGGCCCGATATTAAAAATACACACTGCGATTGGTGAAGGTAGTAAACATGTTTCCCGTATATGGTTCCGAGTCGCGCTCAAAGTGAATCCATGTGGGACACGAGGACACCCTGGGAGCATCAGCCTCGAGTTGTGAGAGAAAGCCAACAACTCGTTCCGCCGCCCACCCGCACCAAGATCTAGCCGGTCCTCATCGTCCTTGAACGAGTGCGAACTGGTAGCCTGCGTCAAGATGGACGTGACGGAGTCCTCCCCCTGCCCGATAGCGCGTTGCCGTCCTCCCGGTCCGCATGCACGCGCAGAGATACATCGTCAGCACGACAAAGTCCCCGTCCCCCTCGTTAAGCTCGAGCAGGACAGACGCCTCCACGCTCCGCATATCCTCCGCAACCCTTCTCGTCAGCGCCGCTCAGCGGCGAGCGCCCAAGCCGCTTCCGCCGCTCATGGCGTATCTCGTGCAGCAGACGCCCCAGGCCCTCCGAGACGCCGTCTCCCAAACCCGCATCGTGCGGATCAGGATTGGGCCGCGGGACGACGCGCGCGAGCCGTTCGGGATTATCGGCAGCACGGGCGGCGGGAGCGCGCCCGCGAGCGCGGATGTGAGCGGCTGGTCGAAGCGACCGGCACCGGATCGCGCGCGGTGATGACGCCAAGCCCTCGACGACGACTCCCCGGCGCCCCGGCACGCGGCGTACGCACTGACCTGGGCCGCCTTGCGCGCCCCGAGCTTCGCGCCGCCGATGTCGAACTGGAAGCGCCGGGAGGGCATGGTAGTCTTCGCCAAACGCGTGGACGGAGAAGTAGTGCAAAAGGCAGATCGGTCGCGGGAACACGCGTGGGGTGCGCGAGAAGGTCGTGAGCCCTGCCCGAGCGAGCCAGCTGTGGACACGAGTATGTCAGCAAGCTTGGGAAGAAAAGTGAAATGTGAAAAAAGCACTCACTCCTTACAAAAAGCACCCGACCCTACCCGTCTCCCCGACGGATCTCCGCCCACCCGCGTCACCACCACCGCCCCCTGACTCCATCGCCACCTCCCCCTACGACCACGTCCGCCCCGCCGCTCGCATACGACACCGTGAGCCCCAACAGCGACACGCTCATGTTCTGTCACATCCCCGCCCCAGCCGCACGTCGCCCCACGGGAAGCGACATGCGACATGCTCACGGGCCCGCGTGGCACCGAGCGCGAGTACACCGTCCGCAGGTTCGAGCACCAACATGTCCTGCACGCCCGCCAGGCGCCGCGCGGGTGACCCAGGGGACCCCGCCGCGAGCAGCGCGCGCGTGTGGGGCGCGACGAAGGCGATCGCGAGCGGTGCCAGCGGGAGCGACTCGCGCTCCTCGCGGCCCGCCAGTAGCCCCAGCAGCCACATGAACAGGAGCGAGTCGCACGCGCGCCCTCCGCGCCGACCGCCTCCCCATCCCCGGTCCGCGCCAAGATGGCTGCTCACGCGCCCGCCGTGCCGGTTCACCACGACCGCATGCACCGTCCGCGAAGTGCCCGTCGTGCGCCCGCAAGCACCTTGACGATGGCGCCCGTGCGCTTGCTGTGCAGGGCGACTGCAGCGACGCCGGCTGCAGCCCCCACACACGCTTACAACAACAAGGAGCCGCGTCGCGTCCCGCCATACGCCCACGGCCCGCGCGCCGCCTTGAGCGCCGCCACCTCCCGATCGAGGCCGACGACGCGCACCCCAGTGCGCCAAGAGCTCGGCGGACGCCGCGGTGCGCTGCGGCAAAAGAAGCGCCCGTGAAGCGCACAGACGGGAGTCAGCGGCACGGTCCTGTTGCTTAAGTACGAGGCAGCTGGTACTCGTGCACGACGAGGGTGTGGATCCGTTGGTGTTAGTGTTGGTGGATGCAGTACGGGCGATGCGGAGCACGGAGGTGGGGAAGGTATACTGCCCACGGGGTGTCGTCCGTCCGTGAGAGGCCGATGAGCGCGGGCGGGGAGCGTGCACTAAGGGGTATCGTTAGCTTGATAGCAGGGCGAGATATCGGCGTGGAGACAGGGAGTGGGGCGTGGTATTGAATATAGACGATATGTGCTTGCCATTACAGTGAATCGTGCCGCAGCATCAACCCGCTCGGCGTCCCCGAGCGGCACGCGGCTTCTCACACGGAGCCGACACGCCCCGCACGCAGGCCGTAGTCGTAGATGTACAGCGCGCGCGGAGTCCTACGAAAAGAGGGAGTCAGTATGGATGGGGGAGGAGTTAGGAAGCGCGGAAGATGAGGGAAAGTCGAAGGCGGAGGCGGAGCGGGAGAGGCAGACAGCATGGCGAGGTTCACGAGGTCGCACCACTGAGCGCGCTCGGGTCCCACACCTGCACACCCATGCGTGTACGCGAGCGCAGCGCGGGTGTGGCTGGGTGGGCGCGGTGTATGAGGGACCGGGAAGGAGGGACCGGGAAGGAGGGACCGGGAAGGAGGGAGGCAGCAGAGGACAAGAAAGGGGGGAAAGAACTCGGGGGCGGTGTGCTTCGCGACGGAGACGCGATATTAGAGCCGCCGCACGCCCTAAACGATGTACACATGTGCACGTCCAGACGCACACGGCTCCTCGGCACATACGGCCGACAGACCCGCGCCTGGTGAATCCTGGGTGAACCGGTGACTACGCAACGTGCCCCGCATTGACATGGGCGTGCGGGCGGATGCGATCTGCAAGGGTACATGCGCCCCGCTGGGCAAGATGTATGAACGGCGGTGCACGTGGAGAATACGGCCCGTCACTGGGCAGAGTGTATGCGCCCAACTGTGGAGAATACATGCGCGTCGCAAGCCCGCCAACGACGCATCCAGCATCGCGGAAACTCGGAGAAAACAAGGTCCACACCACGATCACACGCGAGCACATATGCAGTGCATCTGGCCTAGCCAGCGAAGCGTCCAGCCCGTACCGAAGCGCCTATGGATTGGGCGGCACATTCAATCATCGCGGGAGATGGGCTGAAGACCTCGTCGCGGGCTGCCGGCGCAGAAGCGCGGAAACTCACCCACCAACGCTGTTAGGATGGTGTGCGATACGCGACAGCGCGCATATATCCAACTCGGCTGCGCGCAAGAGACAAAGGCGACGTACACCACGGCAGCGGAGGCGACGATGGAGACAGTGGGTGAGAAGAAAATTCAAGAGCACAGGGAATAGAGCGTATTTGCAGGTGCCAAAACGACGGCTCACTTTTTGCTGGAGTCAGAGCATCAGAGCAATGTTACTGGTGGTCGGCAACCCTGCCGGAAATTGGTGATCACAAAACCGGTATTGCCGGATTAGGAAGATTCCCCCCTATTTCTCGAGTCTTTGCTCAGAACATTCTTCCATCGGCCTATAAGACCTTGACTTGACCTCAGAATGCCATTTGTATGTATTAAATATCGTTTGGGCTCCAATTTTAGGGGCACAAGTCCCCCAATCAGGGATTCAGTGGCCTTACCTTGAATCACTCCTCCTAAAATTCCGACTCTCAACAGGAATTTCTGGGTCCAAAGTTGCAGCAAGGTACATACTATAATTGATTTAGAACAAATTGATTGTTGCCGATTTTCGATATCTTCCCAGTGGACAGAGATATAGAGGGATTTATACTTGCAATTGACTGTTTTAGGTACATTCGGACAGTAAATGGAAAATCTGCTACAATCATTTTAACTAGTTATCTCATGCCACTATTTCACCCCACACAAACTTCTTGCAAAAGTTGCTGTAGGAAGTAGAAAACCGTCCTACCACTCTATGGGCATCTGTCGGAGTTTGAAATTAGCAGTGCATTGCCGACCACCAATGTTACTGATGTGAGCGGACCGTGACCAGATGTCGCCACTCAACACGCGCACACATCGCGCGTCGCGCTTATCGCCCTATTCTGCCGCCTTACCCCTAAGCTATGCCATAATTCCCTTTTCAACCACCCAGATACCTATCGAGTCCCATATGGCTATAATTGGCCAGCTAATGCCCTACAGCAGCCTATAGGGACCCGCTTTAATATAATTTCCCAGCGATATGAGTGGTCTGACGTTGGATCTGACACGACGACGAGGCGATGAAGGTCGCGGCTATGTTGTTTACCAATGTTATATGCCGCCCCCCAACTCAGGTCACATATCACGGTCATATCATACGGTCCGATATTTCCGGACTCACCCATTTTCTCACAATTCGATTAAATCTATGCTATTGAGATTGATGAACCTCGAAACCGTGGTTGGGTAGGAGACTGTCTAATTATCAATAAGGGGGATATAATAATTGGAAAAAGAACGACAGATGATAAGATGAACGCACCTCATATTTGCATCGCCCTCGTCCTCATCGATGAACGGCAGTGCACTGCAAAAGTGAAAATGCGAAGTTACACAGCATAACAGCTCTCAAAGCAGAAATAGAATGTGGCACAGGCGGTGCAGACACACCACGTAATCTGTATTTTGGGGTGGTATTCTGTGGTATTGCTGGTATCGGTTTCGGGAGGTTTTGGGATCGGCGGTGTTTCGGCAAACTCCGTATGGAGCTGCCACTCAAGCTGATCAGTGTACTTAATAAGAGGTTTCTGAGCACACACAATTTTTTTTGGTGGCCCAAAAATTTGAGACAAACAACCGCTCGTAGGAAAACTTCGGAGGTATGTTTTTAGGCTTCTTTTGACCCGCCAGATCTGATTCTGAACTCAGATTTGTCCGAAAAGGCTAGTTTTTCGGCTATGTGATTGGTGGAGTTTGATTGTCCCCAACTGCACCTTCAGGCCAACTTCAGGCCGTCCGAGTCCGACTCACCTTCGTTTATTTTCAGTCCTAGAATTTTACAGGGATTTCAGCAAGATATCGGTCTAGGGAGGCACTTGAAGATGTCTACTTTCAAGCGCCCGTGACAATTAATTCACCCATTCACACATGACGTTTATCTGCTCACAGGAAATTTCATTCTTAAAATTCATCTTCACGTCCGTACTGTCGTCGCCTTCATGTCCGTGCTGTCATCGCCTCCATTTCCCTGTCGACGTGATTTCTTTCAAAAAATAAGCGGCATTTGTATCAAGCGGAATCCGGAACTTTGGCGGCACTATAAATAATGTCGTGCAGGTGCATCGGTCTTTACAGATCCGCAATCAATTAATGAACTGACACAAGGCGTTTATAAATGAAGTGCTCACATCAAGGAAGACATTAGGCTCGTTACCAGCCGTTATAGCAATGGAACAATGACAAGCGAGCAAGTATTGTTTGCCATGGTAAGTAATACCTGCTTGCTCGTCATTTCCGCTTTACACGTAACGGCTGGTGACGAGCCTAGGAAGACATATTGACAGCGATTAGTGATTGGTAAGATCCGAAATGAACCATGGACCCATACTTCATTAATTCACCCAGACGATGTTGATATGCTCATGGGAAATTTCATACTCAACATTCGCCTTTATTAAGATCTCAGAGGTGATACCATTCATTTTTCGCCGTTTGCTAATAAGCTCTACATTCCTAGATATGAAGCAGAATCCGAAACGTTGGCGGCACTATAGATGGTGCCACACATTAAATGTTTCGACAACTTTGTTTCTTCTACTTATCGGCCTGTCTGTTCCCCCCCTCCGCCTTTCTCCCCACCAATGCCTCTCTTCCACCATAGTTCCGGGTTGCAGATCAATGGCGGGAAGTTCTACGACATTGCTGGCGACATGAATATCCAAAACAAGCAGCTTGATATTCAGGAAAACAATCTGCAGGCAGCGCTCCCTCAGCACAAAGACGTGTCGGGTCCACAACTTGGTTGGACGGGTGGGACTGATGCAGCGTTTATGTCAGGAGCAGTGAGAAACAGTCAGTGTGCGGGGGTTGGGAGACCGTCACTCTACGGTGCGTTCCAGGCTTGTGTTGGTTGATTAACCTTCGTAACGCACTCCAAGATCTGTCCTTCCAGCGACAGATTTTCTCACAGAGCTCCGACCATCGTGAACATCGCCCGGCCATCGCGTCGAATTCGAGCGCCTTAATCCCGTTGCCGTCGGTTTCCACCCCGGGTGAACACCCATTCTTCCCCGAGCTTGAACACCAGGTCGATTATTCCGTAATTCCATCGCTATCTCCTCTGGACGCGGGATCGCCCGAGCCCAACTCAGCAGATCTGTACACGACCCATTACCCTCCCCACATTCGTGCAACAAATCACATCGTTGAATATCCCGCGGCATGTCCCGACCCTGTTCTACGTTCTCCCCATGAAGCGACCGATCGGTTCTTCGACTATCCTCATCGTCAAGCGCACGAAATACACCCCGGATCACATGCGGACCCGGTTAATTCCCTCATGTTTCCGTGTGATGGCACTCTATACGAAGCGTCAACAACCATTAACGGTGGCACATTTGTGAGTGGAAATGTCAAAAATATACAGTGCCATGGAGAAATAGGTATGTTGTATTCGGAACGTTTGACTCGTATAGAACTCACTTCTAATACAGGGATCCACATGCTGCATCATACCGCCGTGCTAGAGGCAATTCATGACTCGGTCGATAGCTTTCCTCAGCCAAGATGCCATCCTGATACACGAAAAGAAATGCTCCAGAAACTGTGGAACTGGTCGACTAATTCTGAATCGTTGGTGGACTCAGATTCGGAAGCCGAAGTTTTGACGGAGAAGAGCACTCCCATTCTTTGGGTCTACGGACCTCTCGGAGCCGGAAAATCTGCCATCATGCAAACCCTATCTAGGCGGTTGCAGGCTGCCGGCCGTTTGGGAGGTAGTTTCTTCTTTAAGCGCGGCCATGCCACTCGCGGCAATGCAAAAGCGTTATTCGCCACGCTCGCTTACCAGATCGCACTCAATATTCCACAATTCAAAGTCCCCATTTCACATATTGTGGAAGATGATCCATCTGTGGTCGGGAGATCAATGGACAATCAAATGCAGAAGCTCATTGTGGAACCATGCCAGTCACTGGACAATTCCCGATGTCCGATAATCATTATCGACGGCCTAGACAATTGTGAAGGCGAAAATATACAACGGGAAATCTTAGGCATAATTGGGAACTCTATCCGCGAGCACTCACCTCCTCTTCGAATTATCATTGCCAGCAGACCGGAACCCCACATTCGCGAGCCCTTAGAAGCATCGCTATTCCACGGACTTCACCGCTCATTCAATGTCGAACAATCATTCGAAGATGTCGAAACATATTTGCGTAACGAACTTGCGCGCATTCGTGATGAACACCACGAAACCATGTCCACTATTCCGAACCCATGGCCGTCTGAAGAGGTCATTCACCACCTTGTCTACAAGTCGTCTGGCTATTTTATTTACGCAACAACAGTCATCAAGTTTGTTGACGACAAAAACTTTCGCCCGACGGAGCGGCTGGCAGCGGTCGAGAGTCTCGGTGGCAGCGAGTTTGAATCGCCGTTTGGTACTCTAGACGAGCTGTACACCCAAATTCTGGCCACAGCCCCTGCTCACTCTTGCCTTCTTGCAATCCTCCGGGTCATCGCCAGTCTTCATCTGCGCCCCCGCCACATAGAGCAGCTCCTTCAGCTGAAATCTGGTGATGTTCGGTTAACCCTGCGGGGCCTCCATTCCGTTCTAAGTATACCTCTGGATGGGGACAGGATAGCTGTACACCATGCTTCATTTCTCGATTTTCTCGATGATCCAACGTGTTCTGGCCAGTTCTGTATTGGTGGGTTACAACACCGCGTGGACCTAGCTCGGTCCGTTCTACAGGTGTTGTCTTATACGCATGACGATCCGTGCATGAACCGTGCCGGTCATGTTGGTTTGTCCGTCTTCATCACCATTGGTCCGCAGGTGAATTTCTCAATGTTCATTTATAGTTCAGTCTGCGACGACGGGATCAGCTACATTCCCACACTTCCACCTTCAAGTTCCGGTGACCTCGTCCCCCTGGTTCGACTAATTAATCCCGACTTTATTTTCTACTACGGGAATGTCGAAATGGCGGCAAAAATGTACTCTTGGTTGAAAGTCAGTCTCAAGCGCTAGCCACTCCGATTGATGATTCTCATTAACAAGTAGAAAATTCGGCCTCTACCTGAGGATTTAGTCAAGCTATGGAAGGACTATCTCTTTATGGCCCTCTTTGTCTTTTTTGTGCGGCGCATCAACGAGGATCCGAACCCCACGGGGGGTGAGCTGTTGTCGGCCCAAGACTGTGAGCAGGTTTTGCGCCAACATCCAGTCCTTCTTCGTATTTTCCACGCATTTGTGCTGGGGGACTCTTGTAGGGATTGTCCTTCATTTGGGCTGTTTGAGATCCATGTTCTGCTCGACGTCTCCTGGCGGGATCTGAGGACTGTAATATGTAGCTTGGGGCCCGTCGTAGGCGAAGACGAAGACAAATTTCGTGGACTACTCACTTTCATGTGGAACAAAGGACGACAGGAGCCCTCCATCTCCACTGTATCTATGGATTTGGCTCGTGGATGTATTCGTGTAACGAAGGCCATCAATACTGGCGAAGACTACTGGTAAGTGCTTCGTACGCAATTTTTCGGCAGCCTCTTACGCTCTTTAGGGATCTCCAATGGGGCCGTTTTTTCAGATTATCCCCACCTTGTCCTAAGCTCCTTCGTGACCTCGATGAGTTTGTGCCAGTCTTCTACGCTGAAGATATTCCCGTGGAAAGATATTCCGATCCGGCCGATTATCACGACATCCTGCAATGGCTCAAGGTTAGTCTGAGTAGACAAATAGATTTTTACACTCATGATACTTTACTCTCTCTTAAGGAATTCCCAAAACCTCCCCTGGAGTTAATCGGCTGTTGGGAAGCTTATTTTGTGACTGCCTGCAGTAAAAACGAATGGTCATTGAGGCCAGATTATGATCCAGAACAGAGGTGGCGGGAGTGGCAGCAGGAAAACGAGGAAATGTGTAGCTTTTGATTTCCCCTTCCACCCTAGCCACGCCCAGGATTGATTTCTGTAACAAATGGGGTAAAATAGACTCATTGTATGCTTTCCTCCGTTTATTTCCTCCGGGCATCCAGAAAGAGAGGCGAACAAGCTGCTAGATCATTTCTATCGGTAAGTATGTTGCACCAACTTGAAGAAAAATATCCTTAGTGCTTTCGAGTCATCGCGGCCAAAGCGACAGTGGTTAGTCTAATACAGGATACATACGGGAGGGTACAGTGGTGTTACTAAAAATTCAAGCAGAACACTGTAATTAAATTTCGAAACTCAAGTACATTTGCACGCTGAAGTGCTCATTTCTTACGCATGGATTTCCGTTGCTTTGATGAAGGTCCAGATCTGGTTTTGAACTCCGGTGTACGGTTCGTACGCGACTTGTCAAACACATTAGGCTCTCAATCAAAGCGGAGGAATTCAATGGTCTGCACCGGGGTAGCACTACCCACGGGCTGCAACGGCCACGCCATCAACGCAAAGCCCTAGTTTACCTCCCGAATCCTGCGAATAAAGTTTGTTAAGCCAGAGGAGCTTAAATCACGTCAATGGAAAGAAGGGCACACACGCGCCGGCAGTGGAATTGATGCACTGAACAAGATCGAAGCTCGACGCCGTCCTTTCTCCAGTGGCCTGCAAGAATTGCGGCGACGCGGGGGTTTGAGCACCCAGAAACACGCCCGGTGGCTGCATCTGCTGCGAAGGCTCCACGATGAACTGTGTCTGGTCTTCATTGATAGGTATGAAGTCCCACTGTAACACAGATATAATTTAGCATCTTAGGAAACTGCACTTGCTCATTGTCATCTTTTGGGTTGGGATCAAGGGGGTTGCTTGAGGCTGGCCGATGACGGGATGCGCGGCAGGGTTGATGTGATTGGCAAGGTGGAGAACACGGCCTGGGCAGTCGGTGATAAAAACCAGAGCTTGGACGAAGCAGATGGGCGCGACCACGGCTGGGTGTTGTTTCAATTTTGAAACGATGAAAAGGTGCGGACCTTATATATGTGCGGGCATTTCTCTTCAGGGCGTCCAACAGAAAGAAGTCAAGTAACCGACGTAGTGTACGTCGTAACGACAGATGCATCCGAAGTTGGATTCCCAGTCAAGTGGAACCTTGACAGGAGGAACACCTGTCTCGTATGACTGCCATACTGTATCAGTCTTCGACAGTCCGACACAGTCAAGGTACCACAGATAGGGCAAGGGCAAAATTAAAAGGAAGCTTTCAGATTCGCGACAGATGTGATCCAAGCTTCAAATTCAATGAAGATAGTCTCTCTTGACGGACACTTTAACAATTATCATAATGAAGTTCGACGACCCAGAGTCGGATTTAATTTTAAATTGTTGCCACGCACATGATCAATGGAATTGCAAACCTGGGAGACCGGTCACCTAGCTAGTGGTAGAAGGCCAAATCAGCAGGCCAAGGTGGACGAGGTGGGTCGACGAGAGCAACGTACGCAGACGTAGCCCAATGTGGAGGTATGACTGACAGTGATAAGATATGGGACATAAACATGCTGTAAAGATCACAAATGCGTCCAGATTAGGGAAAATTCCAAAGAAAAATAGCGAAGTAACTTTATTACCACTCAATATCATTCTTTTGGCAGACATCTGCCTCTCTGTGTGTAGATTAACTTAGCCCACTCGGACATTAATTTTACGAGCTCTTTGGTCAGCGAATGGGGTGCACGAGTGCGGACTGCACAATGTTTGTACCGATGTATACATACTACCCCTGCATTCCCCCTCTGTGTGAATGTAGACGGACGAATAGCAACTGCATGGGCATGGGGTCAGGCTTGCTGCTGGGCATTCGACCTTGGGTTGAGAATTCAACCGGGCATTAGGATCCGCTTGCATATTGCTTGCAGTTTACTTGGATAATGTGAACGATGCGAGGCTGGTGCTCGTTGGAGCCGCTGGTATGGGTGTCATTGTTGGTTGGTGGACACGGCATGGGCGCAGCGACGTCGAGCGCAGAGGCGGGGAATGTGTGCTATGCAGGCAATATCGTCCGCGAGAGGACAGTGAGCGCGGGCGGGGAGCGTGTGCACTGAGGAGGATCCTCAGCTGCGAGCAGAGGCAGATACCGACGTGAAGACCGGGAATAGGATGTGGTATTAGAGCCTGTTCGGTAACACAATCCGATTGTTTTCCGATTGTTGTGAGCCTGATTGCGCTGATTGCGTGTGACTTTTGTGTGACCGGACGTGAGCTTTTTGAGTTCCCACGCCAATTTTCGTCGCGCATCCTCGTTATTCACGCGACAATGGTCCGTGGCAGGCACGTTCGAGCAGCCTCAGGCTCGCCTACACCAGCGCCAGCCCAGAGACCTCAACCCCGGGGTGCTGCTGCCATACCGCAGGCGTATTGGACCCGGTCGGACTCGGACACCATGATCAAGTTCCTCCTCGAGGAAAAGTCCAAGGCAGGCGACGGAGGAAACTTCCCGGCGTCGTTTTGGACAGCTGTCTCTGCATTACTCAATCCCCTTGTCAATAGAGGAGGCCCAAAGACTGCGAAGGTCTGCAGCAATAAATATGGCCAGGTACGTCCTCTGATCAATATCCCCTCATTATCCAATGACGAGTCTCTTTCCGCAGTTCCGTACGACCTAAAAAATTGTCAAGAAGGTTGTTGACAACTCTGGCTGGCGCTGGGACGACGTCAACGGCGCAGGCATCGACGAGACCACCAAATCTTCGTGGGATGACTACGTCAAAGCACATCCGAAGGCAAACCATATCGCAACAAAGGGTGGCCCTATCGTGCTGCTATGGCAGAGCTTATGCCCTCCACAGTCTCTGGTGCTCATGTTTTCCGCCCGAGCCATGCAGCACCGGCTGCAGCGACTGCCAACGACAACGATAGGGATGGGGAACAGGCTGCGGATATAGATGGTGAGGTGGATGGCGATGCAGATGGTGATGCGGATGGTGATGCGGACGGTGACGGAGACGAGGATGAAGAGATGCAGGACCATAACAAACACACTGGCTCCCCAGATTGGGACTTCTCCAATTTCACTCAGTCTAGTTCGCAAAATTCGGGCGCTGATCATTCTCAGGTTTTTTTGTCTATATCTTTTATTTTATGTAGATTGACATACTTTATCTCTTATAGGACTCGACCGATGGTATCATCATGCAGCGCCTGCCTCCGGTTAACTATCTTTTCACTGACTCTGCACCTCTGACAAAGAAGCACACACCTATTGCAACTCCGGGCCCATCCAGAGGCACTGGGAAACGTCCTCGGCTCTCTGCTGGACCGACTGCGATTACACAGCTTGCTGCATCGGTTACAGATGTTAGTGACAGCATTCGGTCTGCTCTCGCCCCACCTGACCGTGGTGGCTTAGAGGCAACTCCACGTCGTAAGCAGAGGGCCATTTTACGTGCTCAACAACTCGAGGGAAGCTGGTTGAACGATGATCAGCTTGTTGCCTTCATATCTCTTTTGGAGACCGACGCGAACGCTGTGGATGCTTACACAGTTCTTCAGGTTGAAGCACTCCGTAAAAAATGGATCTCACGGAAGCTGGGTCTAATCGATTTCAATTTTGATATGCCTTTTGACTACTAAACCTAGAATACCTATGTTATGCTTGCATTATGCACAATGTCTCTATAATCTTCTGAATAAAACTCCCTACTCATCTGCTTCACCTCTTTCTCGCAATATCTCTTGGTAGCTTTCCCACATCTCTTGTGCAATCTGATCCCTCTTTGCTGTTGCTCTCGCCTTCTCCACATCGTCTGCAGGACCTTCACCCAAATTTCCAAAGTCTTCATGATTTCGGTTGCCAGGGTTTGGGTCCCCTTCAATCTCATCCTCGAAGTCGGCAACATCATCAGGATCGTGTTTGAGGATGAGATTATGAATCGCTGCCAATGCAGGCAGAATTCGAGCCTGCACGTCCATATCAAACTCGGGAGGATGAACAAGAATATTCCATCGATGTTTGATTACACCAAAGATTCGCTCAACGACATTCCTGGCAGAGGCGTGCCGAAGATTGAATAGCTCTTCACGATTTGTAGGACTGCAGCTGGATCAGGATGGCAGTACTAATGATGTTAATAGATATACCGAACGGCAGCACGACCCCATTCTGCAAGATGATACCGTACACCACGGTATGGTACAAGAAGGGCATCACAGATACTGAAACCAGCATCTGCGAGATAATACTTCCCTTCTGGGATTCGGAGATCTGCCAGACGTGCATCGTTGTAGATGGCGCCATCTGCTGCAGATCCTTCCCAGCCACTGGTGACATGTTGAAACTCAATCGCCAAAGAGCAGCAGCAGATGGTGTTCATGCTGATTCCACCCTTGCGATTACGAGCTGCTTGCCGTTCCGCAGCAGATGGACAGCAGTTGATGTGAGTTCCATCCATGGCCCCAATGGCATCCTCAAAAAATGGAAACCACTTGGGGTTGTTCTGGATGAGGAGGGGAACCGGGTCGTCAGCCAGCGGAAGCTTCACATACTTTGTATAGAATGGGGGAGATGAAACGGTAGAGAGAATGCATCGGAAATAGCTACATCCAGGCATTAGAAAAAAACATATGAGCTGCAGAGTTAGACTTACTAAGATATTGTTTCGTTAGAGTGTTGGAATCGTTCCCCCACATGGCGAATAGAAAGGCCCGTGACACACATATAGAGGAAGATGGCTGCCTGCTCTTCCAGACGTAGATATCTTGAGTCCTCCAGGTCTGCAACCCCTCGAAGTTCGGCCACAAAAATCATGAAAACATGTAGATGCATCCCAAGTTCGCAATGAATGCGCTCTGGGTGTCCACGCATAAGTTCGGACACCCAAGCATCACCTGTGAGGGCAGAGGTATGATATGGCTGTTTCCAGTACAGTGGGTTGGCATAGATGAGTACTGCAAGTGCGACAGCCTGTAAAATGTATGCCGCAGCCAAGATGACACGTCTACAGAGCCCAGGATCATCATTTGCGCGAGGCATAGTTGATGGACGCGACGAAAATTGGCGTGGGAACTCAAAAAGCTCATGTCCGGTCACACAAAAGTCAGACGCAATCAGCGCAATCAGGCTCACAACAATTGGAAAACAATCGGATTGTGTTACCGAACAGGCTCTTAAATATAGACGATATGTACTTACCATTACGATGACTCGCGTAAAACAGCAAGCCCACAGGGCGTCCCTGATACCACACGGAGATGACACGCCCGCGCACAGGCAGTAGTCGTAGATGCACAGCACGTGCAGAGCCCTACGAAAAGAAGGATTAGTCAGAATGGATGGGGGAAGCGGAGGATGAGGGAAAGGAAGGGTGGGCGACAGAAGAGCGGCAGAAGACTAAAGGGACAGAATAGATGTATGTGGAGCGTGTGTATATCTATGGACAGGGTGAGATATACGGACGGGAAGGCGCGCTGCATGCATACACCTGCATATATGCGGGTAAGGGCGGGGTGGAGCGGCAGCCAGGGAAGGGGAGCAAAGAAAGGCGGGGTAGTGGAAGGCGGCAAGGAGACGATTGCGGCGCAGGCGCGATGGGTAGCAGGATATGGGCGCCTCCACACACCAAAACCTGTGACGAGACGATCCCAAGCTCAGAGATGAGATTTGTCCTTGCTGCAAGATCAGGGATGAAACAAGTGTATGCAAAGGACGCAAAAGCGAAAAATTGGAGGCGCAACAAAGATCTGAGAAAGAAGGAAGATGGAAGACTGCGCGGCAAGGATCAAAGAAAGAGGAACAGAAAGAGAGAAAAACATTCACAAAACACACCACTCAGATACGCGGGCAGCACCCCAGCCTGCACAATCAGGCCGCGCATCTCATCGCTGCCCCTTCCCGATTTCCATCATCCTTCTCCCCTCTGCCAGTGGCCTCCACGGATTGTCTCCTTATCGCAGTTGAAGGTTCTGGCAGCGTCAATGCATTTGAAGGAGCTGGAGTCGAAGACGGAGGCAGAGCGGGAGAGGCAGATGGCACGGCGAGGTTTGAAGCCCTCGCACACCTCTGAGTGTGCTCGCTTGCATGCCACGTGCGTTCGCAAGCACGTGGTGCCGGGCGTGGGTGTGGCCGGATAGAGCTGGATAGACGAGTGAGCTGGTGAGGGGGAGCAAAGAGGAGGGGACGAAGAAAGAGAAGAAAACCAGCTTGCAAGCACCGAGGGGTGCACACATTGGAGCCGCCCGCACCGAAGCATGCAGTCAGCAAGGGATGACCTGTGCACTCGATCTGCACACCTCGTCCTGGGCTGCCAGCGCAGAAGGGCGGAAACCTGCGGCGGCATGCAGAGTGAGGCAGTGGAAGCAATGACAGAGACAGAGGGACAGAACTCAAAATGCACAGGGAAGAAGGAGAAGAGAAGGAATGGAAACAGAATGACAGCTGAACACACTTAATATCTGCATTGCCCTTGGCCTCGAACTTGTTCTCGTAGGTTCATCGTGATAATGTACCCCACATCACCAACGTGAGATGCTCCTGACGTTCTTGGTTTGAGACGACTCGATCTCAATGGATGCAATAGTTGATGGACAGAGTCAAGGTCCATCGGCCCACACTCGACCGAAAGATCCGAGCCACCACATGGCTTGTGTATGATGTCATCTGGGGTTGTGTATAACTTGATGTCATCCAGCTCTTGCGCTCTTGCGGGTTCCCAAGTTCGTCCTAGGGGGAGCGTGCAGGGACTTACTGGTGTGGCATCAGCTTGTACGGGACGGATACTCGTATCCACATCCTTCAACTGCACTGCAGCCTCACCTCCAGCCGTTTGCAGGCGAGCTGCCCACCATGCTGCTTGTTCTTGCTAACAGCTAACGTGAGCGGCGACAATACAAGGTGCTCGAGCGCCACAGCCTTCACCTCTTGGTCGTCGGCCTCCTTTTGAGATGCCAACAAGAGCTCGTTAGAGTTCACAGGTGCGCGTTCTTCTCGCGCAATCTTCTCCGCGTAACGGTGGTCTTCGAGCTTGGCGAGATCCCTCGCCAACATCTCTTCAGCGATGACACAATCATCATTCATGTGCAGGTCGCGCAGGTAGCACTCTGTGCGACCGTGGGCAGCACGGAGACGTGTGAACTCTTCTGAGTTCTCAGTGGCAGAGTGCTCTCACGCTAGCGCAGCTGCAGCAAGCTACATGTTGCGGTCGTCCCAGATATTGGGACATGGTAGATTGTCTACCCCTGCACCCAGCTGAGCTGGAGACGCCAGGCTATTCCTTATAGCCTGTCGCAGTTGAGCATCCGTGGACCCCACCGATGCCATACTGGAAGCTTTCAGCCTCCCCACACGCTTTAGCATGCGCTCTGTCCCCTCGGATTGACCTGAGGTGGTATCATAGCCAGACGACCCGGACTTCGATGCTGAACGTGTCAAATGGGAGGCACTAGATGCCTCCGATGCTCAATGGGAGCTCTCTACTCCTGAGTGTTCTTTTAAGCGCACTTTTTCTGGAGCATTTACACTCCCAACCACACTGGTTGACTGGCTGGATGGGAGAGCCACCCCTGTGGGACTGCAGACTTGTTGTTTGTGGATGTTGACAGCTGGTTGCGCAGCTAAGCCAGCAGTGGAGACTACATCTCCTTGGGAGTTTCCTCCCTGCGAACTGCCCTGAGATGGGCATGGTCCTCGAGGATCTTCCTCATCCAGCACCTCCATCACGGAGGCTTGTGTTCTTGGGGCTCTGGCCCCGTTATCTGTGGCGTGGCTAACACCACTTTGACTCCCAGAGTCAGTACGGGAACAAGTGGATTACCACTCATGCTCCCTGTCGAGATACTCGACAGCCCTTGGGCATTACCCCAAGCCACCATCAACACTCCAGCTTGACTTTCGCTGAGCCCCGTCATAGACAGCGTAAGAGTTGGTAGTGGCGATGAGCCATCACATGGCATGTTTCCGCTTGGTGATTGGGCCGGAGACTCTCCAGCATCATCTATCATTAGCTCCCATTGATCGGGAGGTCTTACTCCAATCACAGAGAGTGTCAGGGGCAATGGTGCTGATGCCGTCGCCACCTGAGCTTGGGGTGCTTGCCCCCTGGTGGTCTGAGCACCACCTTTGGCGGCCTGTCTGCCTTTCTTCTTCTTGTCCTTTGCCATTTGGCTAATTCGTTTCTTAAACGATTCGCGGCGCCTCCACCGTAGTAGAGGTTAAAAAAGTGTAAGAACTTTAATAGAGAGTCTTGAACTCTCTGAACTCCCACTTAAGTCAGGGACACGCTAACCTTGAACAACGTGTATTGTTAAGGCGCAGTGCGTATGGTAAGTAAGAGTTAAGTGACTGTACAAATAAATAAGTACAGCTATTTAAGTAATGACTACAGCCTGTAGTCATAACAGTAACAAATAATACAAACAACTTGGGGTAGAGGGCCATGGCTGTGCCTGGCAGGATCTTGTACTTATCTTTTTTCCCATCATGCCAATTATGCTGCTTAGTAAGCTGGTCATCCCAAATCCACCCGGACATACACAGCAAATCTGGATGTCATCGGAATCCAATGATCTGCCAAACCTTTGGAATCCAATGTAAATTGATTGCCGAAAATCTTGTTTTTTTTAATCAAGCCCACTTCTTGCATTCAAAAAATATGAAATAGAGTGTATTTGCACCACCCATTTTCTTTTTGCCATTACTTGTCGTTTTTAACTTACCCAAATGATTGATGTGATTTCTATGTGGGTGCCTCGTTGAAGACCGGATGTGACTTGTCTGTCTCTGGCAACTTAAGCTTGTATGCCGACGCGCCGACCTTCTCCAGGATCTCGTAAGGCCCCAGCCTTCTATCCTCCAGCTTCCCTGTCAGCTGATCTGTGGCTATGTTCTTTCTCTCTAGCCAGACCCGATCGCCGACCTTGAACTCCGGCGCTTCCTGACGCTTAGCGTTGTAATATTTTTTCATTGTTTTCTGGGTTTTCTCCAGCGCAGCTGCTGCCTCATCACGGATCTTTTTCATTTTTTCTGCGAAGTCGTTCACGGCTTCATTGCGAGCAGCTTGAACAGCCCTCGATTTGTG
The DNA here is from genome assembly GCA_029204085.1 of Mycena sp. CBHHK59/15. Lineage (NCBI taxonomy): Eukaryota > Fungi > Basidiomycota > Agaricomycetes > Agaricales > Mycenaceae > Mycena > Mycena sp. CBHHK59/15. The sequence continues at coordinate 85,628 of JARGXW010000585.1, forward strand.
TGGAATGCTGCCTTCCAATCATCTCCTTCCTTGATCTGTACATTGTTGTACCCCCATTGTACGTCTAGCTTCGTAAAGTACCGGGCACCTCGGAGCTTATTGACTAACTCCGAAATTAGCGGAAGCAGATAGCGGTTTTTGATTGTCATCTCATTGAGCTTCCGGTAATCTTGCACAGGCCGCAAGGTGCCGTCTTTCTTCTTTATAAAAAAGAACACCGAAGCCATCGGCAATTTGCTGGGGCGGATCCTCCTGCTCTTCAAGTTCTCCTCCAGGAACTCGTTCAACTTCTCCTGTTCCGTCACTGAGAGTGGGTAAATCTTGCAATCTACAGCCTTTGAATTTGGCTTTAGCTCGATCGCATGATCCCATTGTCTCTTCTCGGGTAACGAGTCGAACGACTCCTTCGCGAAGACCTTCACGTACTCCCCGGTACTCCTCGGGAATCTTCTCCTCTGTCATCCGCTCTTTTCTGTGATTGGCTTCTTCTGCCATTTTCTGGACTGGGTTTCTTTCAACCTTAAGTCAATCGCGTCTCCGAAGTCCACGAGTAGAAGGGATTCTCCTTCTTCCAACTCGTTCTTCCACCGGTCTCCTCTTCCAATTCCGTGCCGGTCATGTTGCACTCTGGTGGGCACCGACTAAAGAGCAAGGTCTGCGCTCTCCAGTCGATCACAGGGTTGTGCTTGAACAACCAGTCGTACCCAATGAATATCCGGGCTTTGCCGAGTCCTGTGACGAGGAATCTCTGCTTCTCCGAATGGGGTCTGACAGACATGATCAACTCTACATAATGAGTGATCTTTCCCCATGCATTCTCAGTTCCATCGGCATTCCGGGCAACAATGTGCGCTTCAAGCTCGTGTAGCTCGAAGTCTTCAGCCTTGGCGTAGTCTCGATCGATGCACGTGGCTGTGCATCCATTATCAAGAAGAGCCTTGACTGCGCACGTCTTCCCTGTGTCCAACGTGACTGGAACCAGCATCTCATGATGCTTCCACTGCCTCTGGAATTCCCTCAGCTCCTTCGCAAGCTTATCTCCTTGCTGCTCTTTGATTGCCCTGTGGGATGACCACTTGGCCTCTTTCAGTCCTGTTAGGCTGGCCAGCACATCAATCGGCTTCCCGCCTTCTCCTTAGGCACTTCCTCCTTTTTTGAGGATTGAGCCTCTGTGACATCATCACCCTTTTTCGTCGCACTATTTTTCTCACTGGTTTGGGTTCCAGGGGCCTTTTTGAGTTGAGTCTTAAACACGCTCCAGTGTTTATTCTCTGTGTCCATTTTCTTGTTCTTTAAGTTTCGTAACCGATTCTGATTCTCCAAGATACATATTTTTTGTCCTTTTTCTACGCTAGTTACAAGGAAATCATGTATGTTCTTTCGTAGACTAGCATCATTTTCTATATATACATTCTCCTCGGCTCCTGCCGAGTCCAGGCCTTCTACTACTGGAGTAGGTCCATCCACATCAGTAACCGTAACTAAATCTGCATATCTAATAGTGTTAATCGGAACCAGGGAACATTTCGTAACCAGAGGGGGCACCACTTTGGCTGCAAGTGGGGGCCCCTTTAAAAACCCTTTT
>JARGXW010000586.1:0-87148 GCA_029204085.1 Mycena sp. CBHHK59/15
GACAATGGCGCCTCCGAATAGACGGAAAATGGATTCTCGATGTCGGGCCGCGCCCTTCCGCCACAAAATGGTCCAGCGCAGCAAAGGCTAACTGGGACAAGCTGAGTAACATTCTACGATGCTTAGATATGAACTGGTTTGCTCCCGGCCAGATCAACACGGTGATTCCCCGCGACCAACGCCGAATCCACGCCGAAACCGCCATTCGGCGGCTCGCAGCAACAAGCCCCCTCACCCCATCCTCCACGTCACCCCCCTGTGTATGGGCCTCCGACGGTTCCATGATCCCTGCCGCCGCTGGCATATTCGATACGAAGTCGGTCACCAGCGCGCTAACAGGCGCCCAAACCTTGGTGATGAAGCTCGAAGGACGTAACATCTTCATCCTTCATGGCGAGCTTATCGGACTGATTGTTTGCCTCGTTGTCTCGCACCCCGACGACGACTCTACATTATACACCGATCATCTCAACGCCGTGCGCCTCATCGATGATAGCAAGACCGTCATAGACCAACGACACCGTCTCCGCGGAATGAACGGCCGATCCTACTACCGATGGATCCTCGATCTTGTCGAGCGCAACCCACTCAAGATCATGTATACCCCCGGACACTCAGAGGAGTTATCCATTCCCGCACGGCTCAATTTCGAGGCTGATCATTATGCCTCACTATCGCAGCGGCACTTGCGCGACGTCCCCACCGCACCCATCCCGACGTTCTTCATGGACGATTTCACCTTCAATTCCCCCGACGACGGCTGGATCGAGTCCAACATCCGCTCCTTCGTCGAAAAGGCCCAAGTCATCACCGCGTCCAGAAACCTCGCCGCAGGCCATCAACAACGTATGGCACTCCACCTCTACGACATGAAACCCCCCCCGAATACCCCTACACCCACGCCTATTCCGCCTACTCCGCCATCATCCAACTTTACGCCCGCTCCGGTCAACTCCCCACCGCCGATGTCCTTTACTCCAGAGACAAAACCGACGACCCGCGCTGCCGCGCCGGATGCCAAGAGATCGAAGACCAGCATCACATCTTCGTGCACTGCCCTCTTTACGCCGATTGGAGGAACAAAGCCGCCGAAGATTCATACCGGCGCACGGAGGCGAAGCTCGCCGAGAAGGAAATACCGGAGGCCGACCGTGTCGGTCTCCTCGTAGCAGCTAAGTCACTGTTCTCTGATAATGATATTTTATGGCCGCTACATTATTCTTGTTACTATCTAGGACACATCCCCCCGTTCGATCACCTACTGCCCAAGAAGATCGGATCCGGCGAGGCCCTCGCGCGCACGCGACTAGCCCATCACATCGCCTCCGATTGGCACACAGCCGCGATCCGACTCGCAGGCCGTATATGGGGCGATTGGCAACGAAGAATGGCCCGAGTCACCGATACCCGAGGACGATGAAGACGAAGACGGAGCGAGGGGCTGATGCTGAGCAGACGCGAAGATTGACGATTGGAGAGATAGACTCGGAGAGATTGACACCGGAGAGGAAAATGGTTACAGGAGAGAGATTTATCTTCGCGATCCGCCGTGGTGGGCCTCGGCTCCACCTCAGTCATGTAATATTGGCAGAGGCGTGATACTCAAATGTAAACAATGTAAACTATGACTACACGCCGACGTCCGCGTCATGGCCGACCCGACCGGTACGGACTCGACGCGACTCGCCCCGCTCTGCGGCGACTCGCCCGGCGCGGACACGATACCTCCGGCGACCTCAGGACGTCTCCGCCTCCGCCTCTACCGCGACGCTCGGATCCTCGATCGGATCTCCTGCGCTGCCGAGCTCTCGCACGCACCCTGCGCGCCGCCAAGTCGTCTTGAGCCGGTGTCCGGCTGCGGGCTGGACGGATACGGCGTGTACGTCGGGTGGAGACGACGGGTTGGGGAGGCGGCGAGCTGAAGAGAGAGCTGGGAGCGGGCGGGCGGGGAGGGAGCACGCAGAGCACGCGGGGGACACGTACCGTGGCGTGGCGTGGCGTGGCGTGGCGTGCACGCGGGCTACGCTCACTGCCGCGCGCTGCCGACTTGCGATCCATTCCCCGAGCGCCGGCGACGAGGGCTCGTCTCGCGCGCTGTCGCTCTCCCGCACGCGCGCCGCCGAGTCGTCGTCGTCCTGCGCGCTCAGGCCGCCGCTGCTCGGACCCTCTGGCGTGGACTCGACTCGGGCTTTGCGGGCTGGGTTCTGCACATCTGCCGGTCAAGCGGACTCACCACGCGACGCCCGCCGAGCGGAAGCACAAGGCTGCGCACGTGCCAATGCGCTCGTTGCGCCGCCGACACGCACGCCGGCGCGGCAACGAGGTAGTTCACATCCCAGGCACTCCGAGGCGGTTCAGAAAGAGAATCTGGGGGCACTGGGCTTTGGTCAGCAAAGACGCTCCGAGAGCGGCTCGCACCGAGATGCGAGGGAAGACGGTTCGGGGGAGGGACAGCGACCACATCTGGAGAGTATCCTGAGCATCCAGAAACAAATGAGCGTCATAGCTAGAAAGTGGGGACGGAGACGCACGTACCGACCGCGAGTAGCCAGCGCGCGTCGTCAACCATGCCGCCCTCGCACCCATCCTATATTCCCGCCGCCGCCGACACCGCCTACCGCAGCGCCACATAGACACACACCCTGCTCGCGCGCCTCGGCCGCGGATCGTTGGTGTCACCGCCGTCCATCCTAGCACCAGTGTATCCCAAAGCCCTCGCCTCCCGCCACGACGCGCACCAATGGATCGTCCGGCCGCGTATCTGCGCACGTATCGTACAAGCGAAAACACTCGCGCACCACGCGGAGACGGCGCGCTTGACAGTCGTCGTGCGGCGAGGACGGATGGCCTGCGCATCCAGAACGCGGATCGGGGCCAACGCAGAGCGAATGTCGCATTCTTCACCCTTCGTCCTCTCCAGTCGTTTCAGCACCCGTCGTCGGCTGTCCCTTGCTCGATCCGTTCGCTCCGCGCGCGCACGCATCCTGTCGAATCGCGCGAACACCATCCCCTTGTATCGATCCCGAGGGCGGAGAGGGCGGATGTAGGTGACGAGGCGCGCGCGGGGGGAGACACATATAGAAACGGGACGCAGGAGACGGAAGTCGTCTCACCCCCATCGTGCGCTGAGTCGACCGAGCGCTTCCGAACGGCCACCACGTTTCCCCACCCTACATCTATCCACCCGCCCCGTCCGGTATACGTCGGCGTGCCGGACATGAGCCTCTCAGCCAGATGCGCACGCTGCGTTCCTGCCTGCCCGCGGGGATGATGCAGGAGGCGGAGAGCGCGGACAGCCGCACGGAGAAGGGAGGGTCGAGGGACGTCGTGGTACGGTATGGTGTACTGAGGATTTGGAACAAATGAGTCCCGTAGTTAGACAAAGGGGGAGGAGACACACGTACCAGCGCGCTTTGCCCTCTCTCGCCTCGCCTCCTCTCCAGCCTCCAGCCTCTCTAGCGCAGCACCAGTCCCAGTCGCGGATCCCTTGCCGTCCTCGCGGCCGCGCATGGAGTGGGGTCGCAGGGGACGGATACCGGGCGCGCGTCGTCGTGCGCAGTGGGAGTCGCTCTACATATGCGCGAGCCACCCAGGTAACGCCGACGGCGCCTCGTCGTGCCCATCCCGCATATCCCTCCGTCCATCCTTCTGTCCATGCTGCGCGTCCCACCTTCTGTCACAACCAGCGTATGCGTACAGGGCACTGCACGGACGCAGTGCCCAGATGCACCGCCACGACCGCCTCCGACGCGCGTTTGTGGTGTGGGCATGGCGAGCGGGGATGGTGTACGAGACGGAGGGCGGTGCGAGGGAAGCAGGGCAAGGGGTGGTGTGGGGAACGTTCACATCTACGATATGCTGAACATTCAGAACAAATGAGTCTCATCGCTAAAAAGCAAGGAAGGAGACGCACGTACTGGCCGCGAGTGGCGCACGGCGTCAATCGTGCCGATATCGCACATATCCTGTACTTCCGCTGCACACCCAACTGACAACCCGCCTCGGTATTATCGTGCGTCTCACTCCCCGGTTGTCCATAATAGCACCACCCACGCACTACCCTCCGCTATCCCCCTCCCCACAAATCCCCCGTGTTGCTGTTGCATCTCATTGTCCGGCCGCAGATGTACGTGCCAGCACAGACACTTCCGGTGAGGACAGACAGCTTGCACAAAGACCGCGGATCGGCGCCGAGCGTCCTCCCCATCTTGTGGGCTGGCGATCCGATGGGCGGCGCCCCCTCCCGCACGTACTCCCCTTCGGTCCCGTCGGTTCGACCTCCCCTTCGTCGCCCGCACCGCACCCGGACCCGAACCCATGGGGATCTCGACCTCCATAATTCCCGCCAGCCTGATCTCCACTGCAGTCGCGAAACGATGGCCGCAGTGCGGAGCGGTGGAGGGAGGGCGCATAGCGTTGGGCGGGATAAAGGGCGTAGGTGGTAAGGGCGCGAGTTGTGAAGACGGGCGATGGGGGAAAGTTCACATCCCAGGCACTCCGAGGCAGTTCAGAAAGAGAATCTGGGGGCATTGGGTTTTGGTTAGCAAAGACGCTCCGAGTGGGGAGAAGGCGCACCGACTGGTTGCACGTTAGAGCAGCAGCCCAACCGAGGATACTTCTTCAGTCCAGGGGCACGATTGTACACTCATTTGCGGCTGGATGGGCCAGAGAGAAAAGGCGTAGGAAACTACAGTGTCTGTCGCTGCGGTGGCGTCCTTCGCATCCGGGGTGCCAGCGAAATCCGAAATTTGGACGGGTGACGGACACCTGTGAACTGAACACTTGGGACGCTGGTGACGGTGACGGTGAACATTTTGTGGCCCAAATAGGCCAAAAATGCCAAAAATGCCAAAAAAAATGGGTCCGGCATTCGCCGGACTCCCATTTATGGTAATTGTTGATGGGATTTGTCAGAATGAACACTTGAAAAAATGAATACCATAGGTGATGGGACACCCTTGGGAACACTTGGTCGGATTACAACAGTACAGCCAAGACAAGAGAGGAGGGCAAGTGTTTGCACGTATTTCCTTCACGCGGTTTCGCCATCATTAGGCGCTACGTAGCCCATACTTGGCCTACTGTAATTCACACTAGACCTGAAATCCTCAGTTTGAGATAGTCAGAAGCTGTGTCTGAAATCTGTACATGTAGCTTATTGTTTGGTTTCGGGGTTGCGGAAATTGCCGATTTCAGGCGTAGTTTGTCCTCCGATATAACATCAGTAGCGCGCTCCGCGGCAAAGCCACTAACTGCGGTTCATTGAACTTCTCAAATCTGGCCGGTTTAATTTCTTGGAGATGGTTTGATGCAATTATTGTTTGAGAGGAGTGAATAGTTTTCCCATTGATTTTTTTGACGTTGAGAATGCTTGTAATATGCGCTGGCGTCACAAAAAACATTGGAAACCTACTTGGATAAATCCCCCCCACCCCCAAAGCTCGTTCTGTGGGTGTTTTTCTTCTGCCAGTTATGGTTCAGGTTGAGGCAGTCTTGGGCAGGTTCAACAACTGAATTTGATTTGGACCCGGGGTTTGGCTTGAATTCAGCTCCGGTGTTTTGGTCTGGTGTTGGAGTAACAATCCGAACTGTCCGAGCTGGACTCAGCTGGACTCAGCTGGACTCCTTCGGACTCACCTACGGCGGGCGCGACTGGGCGCGCACGCCAATACCACATTACTTACTCGGTGTTTACTTGTCCCCGTACGTAGATCCTATATCTATGACTCTTAGCTATGCACTGTCTTTTGTATTTAAGTAGTAGAGTGCTACGAATTTTATTAAGTTTAATCCTCATTTCTATCCCCCGTTCAATAGGTTATGGGCCCCGCCCGAATCTAATTCTCCACACACATCTACTACACCATGTCCACCCCCAACTCGAAACCCAGCGATTTCTTCCTGCGCATTCCGAAATGCGAGGCTGACGGGTCGAACTGGAGCGTCTATAAAAATCGTTTCAGTTACGCCGCCGACGCTGCTGGACTAGGCGACCACTTACTCGCCACCTCCGCCGCGCCTGTCGCCCCTACGACTGCTAGCCCGCCTACGGCAGCAGAGGCCGCTTTGCTCGAAGCGCATGACAAGGAATTGAAGACGTACAAGTCTGGGCAGGCCATCGTGAAGCAGGCAATTGCGAGCGGCATCCCCGACTCGCTGTTCCTGCGCGTCAAGGACGCCGCCAGCGCCGCGGAGCTATGGCAAAAGGTGACGGATGAATTTGAAAAGAAATCGAAAATGGTCACTGTGGATTTGCGTCGCAGGCTACAGGATGAGCGCTGCACAGAGACTGGGGACGTTAGAACTCACCTCGCAAAGCTTCAAAATCTTCGCACCGACCTCATCGGCATGGGCGCCGACCCTGGAGACGACAACTTCACCGCAATTATCTTGGGCTCGCTTCCGCCCTCGTACGATCCCTACCTCTCCGCGATTACGGCGACTTCAACCCTACTCGGGAGAACCCTTGCACCCGACGACCTCATCCGCGGCCTCAACGAGGAGGCCGATCGCCGCGCTCTCAAGCAGAAGTCCAAGAAGGACGACCGCGACATTGCGTTCTCCGTGGGAGATCGCAAAGGTGGCCGAAAAGGCGGCGCATCGAAGCCCAATGTGGAGTGTTACAACTGCCACAAGAAGGGCCATGTCAAAGCGGATTGCTGGGCGAAAGGCGGCGGCAAGGAGGGGACGGGACCTCGGCAGAAGGGGAAAGGCAAGGGCAAGGCCCGTGAGGATGCAAATGCCGTCAACGACGACGACGGTGTGTGGATGGCGCAGGTCGAATCTAACCTGCAGCTGTTCCAGGAAGAGTGGGGATCACTCACGGATGGCAATGGTAGCACCGCGCAAGGCGCTGCGAGCTGCTGGCTATCAGACGAGGAAGACTTCTTCGAGGATGAAGAAGATGGCACCGTCAGCACAGCATCAATCCCGGCGATGGACAACTCACCGGGCTCGGACACGGACGACTCCGACTACAGCGCCTCGGACCTGCAAAGCATCGCATATTTCATGCGGATGCTTGCTGAGTCCGACTCCGACAGCGACAGCGATGATGGGTCCATGCCGGGCCTGCACAGCATGTCGGACAGTGACAGCGAGCACAACTCGCTGCCAGATCTTCAAAGTGTTTCAGATTCGGATTCGGAAGGAGATGCGGATATCGGGGAAAGTGACGCTGAGTCCTCATCTGAATTTTTCTCCGCATACGGCTCTGACGATGAATGTAAACCAACCATCTGTCGGACTACCTTCAGGGATGGGCCGGATCACCCGCCGCGACACTTTGTGGACGACGTTGCAGATTGGGTCGAGATATCTGTCAACGAGTGGATCAGCAATCAAGCAGATGCGGAGGACGAAATCACTTCGTCCTTTGATACGGCAATGCTTGCCAACGAAGCGGGCACTCCAAGCGCTGAGACCGAGCTCTACGACTCAGGGGCATCGCGCCATATGTCACCGTACCGCCACAAATTTATCAACTATACCTCGATTGCCTCGAAATCCATTACGGCGGCGGACAACGGCACATTCCAAGCCATCGGGCAAGGCGACATCCGGATCAGCATTCCGAATGGCAAGACCACCGCGACGATCCTACTGAAAGGCGTGTTATATGCGCCGAAGCTAGGACTTACGCTTGTCTCGATCAGTAAAATCACTGATGCTGGATTTGCAACCTTGTTCCGGGATGATTTCTGCAGGATTTTCGATAAACAGAGGAAGATTCTGGGAGTTATCAACAAGAAGAACGGCACTTATCGAGTTCAGCATGCACCTGGCAAAAATCCGCAAATTAGCGCCGCAAGCGCTGTGGAAACCGTATCGATTGAAGAACTCCATCGCCGCATGGGGCACATCGCGCCGGAAGCTGCCAAACGTCTTGTCAAAGACAAACTGGTGACCGGGATCAAGCTCGACGAGTCCACAGAGATCCGATCCTGTGATTCGTGTGAGTACGGGAAGGCAACTCGGAAACCGGTTGCGAAAGTTCCCCAGGAGAAACGGGCCGCCGCCATGGGTGACAAGATCCACGCGGACGTCTGGGGACCATCTCCGACGGAGACGATCAACCGTCGTGAGTACTACGCCAGTTTTACCGACGATCATACTCGCTGGTCACGGTTGTACATCCAGCGCACGAAGGATGAAACCTTCGGCTCATACCAGGCCTTCGAGGCGTGGCTCTTGACCCAATTCAAGGTCAAGATCAAGAAACTCCACTCCGATCGCGGAGGGGAATTTTGGAGTGATGAATTTGACGCGCACCTGGCCAAAATGGGAACGGAACGAAGTTTCACCGTCCACGACACCCCGGAGCACAATGGCGTCGCGGAACGCTTGAATCGCACGGTCTTGGAGCGTGTCCGCACGATGTTGCATGCTAGTGGGTTGCCCAAATTTTTGTGGGGCGAAGCCGTTAACCACGCGATTTATCTGAAAAATCGAACATCAACTCGCGCGTTGGACGGAAAAACACCGTACGAACTTGCCTACAAGCGCAAACCGGACCTCGCACACCTCCCGGAGTTCGGCGCACGGGTCTGGGTCCACGACGCGAAGGGCAAGAAGCTCGACGGCCGCGCGGACGTTGGCCGTTGGGTGGGCTTTGATGAAGTCAGCAGCGGGCATCGGATTTATTTCCAAGGCAAGCGGAATATTGCTGTGGAACGGAGCGTTAAATTCGACAAGGACGACATGCTGGTACCCATGCCAGTCGAGCTACAGCTTGAGGGGGAGCAGGAGGATAACAATCAGTCCTCGTCTGCAAATCAAAACCCCAGCACGCACCTAAACCCCGTTCAACACGCTGCACCCTCTCCTACCGCTCCACCGAAGGCTAGCCCACCTCACACGCCGCCTCGCACTCTACCCTCGACAGCGCCGCTCCCCGCTTCCCCCTCCATCGAACAGCTCGCGCGTGAACTGGCGCGCACGGATCCGCTGGGTCCTGACTTCGAGGAACCCGAGGAAGCACCGGCAGGACGCGGCCATCGCATTCGGAAGCCGAGCCGCTACGTCCAGGCACTCGAGAGCGGTGCTGGACGCGTCAGCAACCGCCCATCCGACCCAGTAGTTCCCCGCGGCGTGAAACCCAGCACCGACTCGGAAACAGCCGCAAGAGCTGAAATGTGGGAGGAGTGGGAGATGGTGGATATCTTGGAGCACGCTCTTGTTGCTGCGACGTCGGATGCTGAGGCGCTCGACCCGACGTTCGAGGAAGCGAAGAAGAGAGTGGATTGGCCGCATTGGGAAGCGGCGATCAATGCGGAACTTGCCGCGTTGAAGGCCGCCGGCACGTGGGATGTCGTTGAAAGGCCAGAAGGCCGTAACGTTGTGGACGCCAAATGGGTCCTCCGCATCAAGAAGAACGCTGCCGGCGAAATCGACAAGTACAAGGCCCGCCTCGTCGCTCGAGGCTTTACCCAAGTGCACGGTGTGGATTATTATGAAACTTTTGCTCCCACTGCTAAAATTGCTTCTATCCGCCTCATTCTCGCCATCGCCGCTCGCAACGACTGGGAGATCGACATGTTCGACTTCCACAGCGCGTTTCTCAACGGGGAACTCGATCCCGATGAGCTCATCTATATGGAGCAAGCCCCCGGCTACGAAACGGCGGACCGCGCCAAGTACGTCTTGAAACTCAACAAGGCACTCTACGGCTTGAAGCAGGGCGGACGCCGCTGGTACGAGACTCTGAGCCGTTCTCTTGCTGAGATTGGGTTCACACAGTGCTCCGTCGACCACGCCATCTTCTACACTCGCGACGCCGGTGATCTAATCATCATGGCTATCCACGTCGATGACTGCACCATCACGGGCAGTTCACCCGAGCTGCTGCAGCAATACAAGACGCGCATCGGCGCGCTTTTCAAGATGACGGACCTCGGGCCCGCCACTTGGCTGCTCGGCATCGAAATCAAGAGGAACCGCGAAGCGCGTACGATCTCGTTATCTCAACAGTCGTACATCACCTCTATCCTACAGCGCTTCAATTTTGCCGACGCCAAACCCCTCTCGCTGCCGATGGACCCGAACGTCCAGCTCACCTCGGAGCACTCGCCCGTCAGTGTCAGGGACATTGCGGCGATGAAGCATGTCCCATACCGCCCAGCCGTTGGCTCGCTGATGTGGGCTGCTGTCGCGACTCGGCCCGACATCGCATTTACCGTTGGCACCTTGTCAAAATTTCTTGATAACCCCGGAGCCGCTCATTGGGATGCGGTAAAGCGCGTCTTCCGCTACCTTCTCGGCACCAAGGATTGGCGCCTCACGTTCGGCGCGGGGAAGCCCGGGATGGAAGGATATTCGGATGCAGACGGGATGTCCCAGGAATCCAGGCGCGCAATCTCTGGCTACGCATTCATTATTGACGGTGGTGCTGTCTCTTGGAGTTCTAAGAAACAGGAGCTTGTCTCGCTCTCGACGACAGAAGCCGAGTACGTCGCGATGACCCACGCCGCGAAGGAGGCCATTTGGCTCCGCCAACTTATTGCCGAGCTGTTCCGCCCGCTCGAGCACCCCATCACGCTTCACGGCGACAACCAGTCCGCCATCGCGCTCGCCTATTCCGACATAGGCCAATTCCACGCTCGCACGAAGCACATCGACATACGCTACCATTTTATTCGCTACGTCATCGAAAACAACTCGATTCGGCTCGTTTATTGTCCCACCGCGGATATGGTCGCCGACACGCTTACCAAGGCCCTTCCCAGCGTGAAGGCCAAGCATTTTGCTTCCGCCCTCGGACTTCGTTCGGTTTGAGGGGGAGTGTTGGAGTAACAATCCGAACTGTCCGAGCTGGACTCAGCTGGACTCAGCTGGACTCCTTCGGACTCACCTACGGCGGGCGCGACTGGGCGCGCACGCCAATACCACATTACTTACTCGGTGTTTACTTGTCCCCGTACGTAGATCCTATATCTATGACTCTTAGCTATGCACTGTCTTTTGTATTTAAGTAGTAGAGTGCTACGAATTTTATTAAGTTTAATCCTCATTTCTATCCCCGTTCAATATCTGGTTCAGGTTCGCATTGGGCACGGGTACCTGGAGACTTTGCTGCCTCATCATTGTCACACAGTACAGTGAAAGGAATTATTCAAGGACTGAGTGGTAAGGGGATAAGTTGGCGGGGTTGAGAGGTTCAACTCGAGGACCTATGATTTAAACACTGAATTCGAAAGGTCTGAGAAGTTCCCAGAGTTAAAACGGACAGAGTATCCTTTTCCTTGTGCAACAGGATTTGAATTCGTCAGAGAAGCCTGCTTTGAGTTAGCAAAACAATCATCGACTTATTTATTGTGCACAATGTAGAAGGCAAAACCCACAGAGATGAAGGTCCAGAATTGAATACCGATGGATGCACATCCCCCAAATATTTAAGAAGAGGACCGTTACCAAATGAGTTGTGTAGACAAAATATAACATCAAAAGAAGCAAATGAAAAAGAACTGGCCCTGCGAGAATCGAACGGATGACCTCAAAATGCTAATTTGGTGGGTGCTCTGCAACATTAGGGCTCCTGAGGACCCACTAACTAAAGTTAGTGGGCAAAAGGAAAAAAAAGAACCGACTCCGGGAATCGAACCGATGACCTCAAAATGCTAATTTGGCGGGCATTCTGCAACATTAGGGCTCCTGAGGACCCACTAACTAAAGTTAGTGGGCATTATCTGCCAGTGGCTGTACGTTTATCTGCCGCCGTCTCCTACAGCATTCCTGTACTGAATCATAAATTTGTGAAAATGATACAGGATACATTTAAAAGAAAATAAACAACATCTACCCCTTCAGAAAAGCCCAACTGTGTGTTTTAGAGCTGGTTGAATTTGCGCCTGGCAGATAATTGAGTCGCGTGGTTGCAATGATACACCGCCACTCACCATCACTAAGGCCGCTTCTAGCACCTCAGCACTCACATAAGAAACACCAAATTGTCCGATACACGTCCTCAGCCACGAAAGTCGCGTGAAATCAGGTGGCAAACCTGTAAATCAAGTTTACAGTCAAATGCAGTACCGAAGGCGTGGCCTGTTTATTTTATTTTATTTTTTCGGACATTTTTTATCAATTCGCGATATCTCAGTGAGTTCTGCACCGATTGGCCTGAAACTTAGACAGATCTTCAGGAATAATGAATCCGCAATTAGTGATAGAAGCAGATTAGAAATATATATATTATTACCTACGTACCATCAAACGGTGAGGAGGGACTAGACATTTTCACAACATGCTAGGGTCTGTTTGTGCTCAGGCAGCACCATTTGATGGTACATAGGTAATAATATATATATATCTGATCTGCTTCTATCACTAATTGCAGATTCATCATTCCTGAAGATCTCTCTAAGTTTCAGGCCAGTCGGTGCAGAACTCGCTGAGATGTTGTGAATTCATCAAAAATGTCTGAAAAAAAGAAAAAGAAAACAGGCTGCACCTTTGGTACTGCATTTGGCTGTAATATCATGGCACCTTGTGGATGACCAAAAGGATCCAAAGGCGGCCACGACCCACCTGGAGCGCTGCTGTGGGGGTGCCCTTGTAGGGAAACAAACCAAGAGTCAGACTCAGATGGTGCACCCAAATCTATTATTGTGTTTTTCGTGCCATTGATTTTGCACTGTCCTAGATGTCAGGAATCATCCCAAGGCCTGAAGTGCTGCCAAGACATGACCTGCCATGTTGAAAAAAGACCCCAGGCAGAGAAATCTGCTAGCAAACAATCAAGCAAATCCATGGACACTTGCAGGTGCTCCCTGAATCAGTCCTGCCACAGCAGAAACATTGTGGCAGATCTGAGCAACGCTGGGGAAGCCATGTCTGCAGATGACATGGATCATACAAATGAGGAACTGTTGGAGATGTGTTGTGTCCATCATAGGTGTGTGCATGTCTCCTATGCTCTCTTTCTATGGCTAGCCCTATAACTCCATGTTCAGGACACTCCTCCCTCATCGCCATGAAAACTGCACCCAGGCAAACCACATGCGGGTCCTCATCAATGCCTTTGAGGAGCAGCTGGATCACATGGCTAACCTGTACGTCCAGTGGAGTCTTGCAGCGGATGGCCTTGCTTCCACAGATACACAGCCAGAGGGAGCTGTTGTGGAGGAAACACAGTGCATCCTCATAGTGGATATGCATGGTGCATAATATTCATATCTACACCATTGTGCCCTGTTGACGTCTTCAGGCACCTACCACACTGACATCCCTGTCATCACAGGGGATCCTTTTGTCTGCTGCATATGTCTGCCAAGGGCTTATGCTGTGCTCTCTGTATTTCCCCTATTGTCATCACTGTGCGTGCACGGAGGTTTTCCATGTGGCTCATCTGTGCTGTCCATGGCTCGTCATCCAGCCATTTGTGCATGCCCTCTGTGACATACATGCCTTTCTGTCTGCAGGTGGTGTACTGATGATAGCACCATTACACTGCCATATTGCAAGACTACTGACCTCCAGAAAGCCATAGCCTAGTGCCTATCCCTGTCCAATATTATGTGTTTGGGCATTCCAAACACATTGACCACACAATCCATGAAGAACTTAGCAAAGCCCTCCTGTGACAGGTTTGTGTGCATCAGGATCATGATGGCATACTTTGTGAGTTTATCCATTTATCCACAATAACCAGGACGGTTGCAAACTTCTCCTTTCCTGAGGGTTGCAGGCGCCTGATGAGGTCTAGGTTTAAGGACACTGTAGCAAAGGTTTGTGATGGGACATGGGCAAGTCTTAAGCCCCCCATCTTGTGGAAATGGTCCTACTCAATCTTCTGGCACACATCATAGGTTTCCACATATGCCTCAGTGTCCTTACACATTGAAGGCCAGAAGAAGAGTTCCTTGAAACTTGCCAAAAGTTTGAAGGTCGAAGGTCTTGTGTGCACACTTTCATGTGGGGAATCATGGACCCACCGGAGTATGTACAGAACCTTGGAGCATGGTACAGAGGTGTGTATTCCATTTGGTGTGTATGAAATACAGCAACCTGTTCCGCCCCTTCTGGAAACATGAGGTGTCAAAACCATTTCTGGTGATGGTACATCCTCTGCATAATGATCCTTGAAATATTTGTCCTATGAATATTCCTTGGTGAACCCCTTAATTAGTTCTGGTGACACTGAAACCAAGAGGTGAGCTCTTTTATTCCAGTCCTCATCATGGTCTCCTGATGGTGGAGCCACCCCCATGGGATAAGTCAAAGAATCTCCAGAGGGGAAAGGCATATCATTGTCTGTGGAGACAGCAATGGAGTCATGCTTCCCTGCTGGTAACAATTTGTCTGATCACTTCCCAGCTGCAACCCTGGGGGCAGCAGCAACTGTGTTGTGCTTGCCCCTTGCTAGCTTCTGTGCCACCGATTCAGTAGCTGCCTTCTGCTTACATGTCTAGATGGGCATTGCATATTTGTCCACTACATCTTCCCACCACCAAAGCTAGCCACTTTTTGATTGTAGGTATAATGCTGGCTTGAATTTTCTACTAGATTTTCGTTCATGGCACTCTAGAGCCATGGATTGTTGCTGGCAATAAACACACCCTCAAGTCTGTGAAGACCTGGAGTTCATCACTGAGGATCAACCCGGGAGCTTGAAGATGAAAGTCATGGAAGAGTGATATCTTGGGAACTTGGCATGCTATTGTAATTGTGGTTCTGAGTCCACTCAGCAGCTGGTGGGAAATGCTGTGGTGGCCTAGGCAAGGCCCAAATAGAGCTCTGGGGTATCTCCAAATGTGTGCATCTTCCAACTTTACTCCACACATTGAAATACATTTGCGAGGTGTCCTTTAAGAGCAGACTAGTGTTATGAGCTGAGCCAAAGGGACCCAGAAACTCTGATACCGAGATCACTTGGAGGTGGTACAGAGGACTAGAATGGTTGTTCTCGCAGGCACTCCTGAGAGTGTGTGACTACCTAGCTTGCAGACTGCAGCAAGACGAAGTATGTTCAGAGGGAACTTGGAGTTGATACAGAAGTGATATGGAGGTGATATGGAAAGTCTGACCCAGTGCATAGAGGTAAGAACACACACCAGATAAAGCAAAATATTGACCTAGGTCAATATGTAAGCTTAGAGTAGATAATTCAGTAGAAGAATTAAATTTTGTAGATAGTTGATGAATTGATTTGGTGCGAAACCGCTACGGAAGTAGCTGCAATCAGCAGCTCTTTCGAAAACGGAGAGTTGTTCACTCTCAGTGAGTTGTGAAAGGACTCCTGAAAGTTCATCTTTCAGCACCTATTTACAGAAAGAAGAAAGACATCATTTTCGCACAGTTGAAAGGTGCATTGAAGTTCTTTGTTTCATGTTTTTTGGAAACTTTCGTCCCTTATATGGAAATATCTCCTAAAAAAAGGAAACAAAGACACTCCGATGCACCTTTTCACTGCATGAAAATAAAGTCTTCTTTCTGGAAATGGCTGCTGAAAGACACACTTTCAGGAGTCCTTTCACAACTCACTGAGAGTGAACAACTCTCCGTTTTCGAAAGAGCCACTGATTGCAGCTACTTCCATAGCGGTTTCGCACCAAATCAATTCATCAACTATCTACAAAATTTAATTCTTCTACTGAATTATCTACTCTAAGCTTACATATTGACCTAGGTCAATATTTTGCTTTATCTGGTGTGACAGTAATGTATGTGTAATTTCCAAACTGAAGATACATGACGAAAACTACATAGCTTTATACTTGTACTTCTATTGTTAAAGTATAACAATAGTAACACAAAAGAGTGGGAATTCTCACTAAGTCAAATCCATATAATAATATAATAATAAGACCTTCCGGTAAGGTTCCGAGGCTGATGTCAGATTCTGAGAGTAATGCATTAAGACAATAAGGAAAACACTCAGAAGACCTTCATTGCATACTTGGAGACTCCAGAGGAGTTCTGAATGTCAGACTCAGCACAGATATAACAACTAGCCACACTAGACCCTGCCCAGAAACTTCTGGAGGCTTGATCCGGTTACTGCTTTGACCAAATCACTGCAGATCAAGGAGGGAATCGTAACCTGGACAGCCCTCATCAATAAGTTCCTGAAAGAGCAGTACTCAGCAAGATATTTCCTGCCCACTCTGATAGAGAAGGCAATGATCTTGGATGTCATCAACACAGCCCAGTGTGCACCATCTGGGATAAACTTGCAGTGTGTCAGTCCCACCTGGAATTCTGGCTCTCACTGCTGCAGGCTGTGGAAGGTGTGCTGTATTCTGGGAGATATCAAGGATGCCTTTACTGCTGAGATGCTCAAGGCATTTGATACCCATGCACATTATGAAGCTTGTTATGTGTATTACCCACCCATGCTGGCAGCCAAATATGGCAAGAGTAAATTTGATGTCAGGGAGCCTTTCTATGGCAACTTGGGGGTTAATCATGATGACCTTGCCAGACAAGAAGCTGCCAACTGGTCAATTTTGTGAGTGGTCTCCTTCCAAATCCCTATTCATGCATCATTCCTGGGTTTTAGTGAATTCTTTGATGCCCCTGTCACTTCAATTATCACTATTCATAGCAAGAGGCATGCAGAAATTGAGTCAGATACACAATGTCCTTTTTGGGTGTGAAACACCCTGAGAAACCCAAAAATCAACACTAGAAATTGATCAATGGTTTGGGTGATGCAGGCAATTTTATAAGAATTTGTGAAAACCAAAAACTGATTTGTTCCTGGGCAGAATGGCTGATTCCATGCAACTTTTAGAAACATATATATATTGGCCTACCTAGTGACTGATGGTCACGGAAATTACTATATATGGAGTGTCACACTCCTTATATGGTAGTGCATAAAAATTGCTGTAGTTCAGCGATGGCTGAACCATTTTACTCTGGGTACGCAGAGGCGTAGCACACCCAGTGGAATGATTTATCATTTTTTCCAGGTACTTACCTACAAAGGACATCTTTTCCAAGGATTACTGACAGATCAATGTGGGTATCATCCTGTGGTTTGGTGTTAACGTTTCGGTGGCTGCATACACAGAGTAGGCGTACAATGGACTTGAGCTCGAAATCTTGGCTAATGACAAGCTGACAGATCCTCTGCTTGTGGACCCACTTCCCATTTACAAGGATATAATCTTCAGGGACAATACCTGGGCTGCTCAGCAGCTCCAACTCAGGCACGTCTTCGAGTGATTCTTCAAAGGTGATCCCATCGCCTTCGTCGTCTTCATCAGACTCTTGGATCGTGTCAGTCATTTCAACGTCTATGGGGGAGGAAGTGCTGGGAGCCTGGGAAGCTGTGGCAGGCATTGAGCGCTTGTATCAACCCCAGGGTACTTGCTATTCCCATGGGTGTCCTTGCCAAACAGAGAAAGCATGTCAATACCGTCGGTTGCAAAGAGCTTCTCATACTGATCATTATCCCATGATACCACAGACTCCTTGAGGACACGTCTAGCAATATCGTGACCAGCACTCCATGCAGATGGTAGATGGCAAGAGCTTGCAATAGTGTTGCCAGTCCATTGCTATTGCTTTGCAACATGTCATTTTTGACCACAGACTGGCTGTTGCCGTAGAGCTGGTTTGACAGATATTGATCCCATGCCTCATGGTGCATGATGAAGGACAGATGGGTGAAGGTGGAGAGGGAGGTGATCTGCTCTGTCAAAAGACATGTCCGTTTTAATGGATGGTTCGACTGCTCATTTGCACTCGGGGTGCCAAAATCATGTGATCCAACATCAACGGCAGCCTTCATGAGCTCGATAGCATGAGGAACATCCTGGGGGCCGTGAGGGAAGAGAAGTTGGTGGATGGAGTTGGGGGTTTGGCCAGGGAGGTGAACTAGAAACCGAGCTAGCATGGTTGGCATAATGAGTCGACCACTGTTTATTGCAATACCTCCAGGTGAATGCAGGAGGGTGTAGAATCCTAGAATTAGACAGAATTAAATCACGAAGGTGATCAAGAACATGGGGTAACATACACTTGAATATATGCTTGGAGTCAAAGTCCAATGTTATCTCGTTCATGCCCGTATACAGGTTAAGTCCTGCCATACCCGCAAGCGTACCATAAATGGGTGAGGTAGGGTACAATGTTTGAGCCAGAAAATGTTTGTAGCCAGATACGCGATGTCTCATATCACTGTCAGTAGCCCAGGACCAGATAGGATCAACTTTGTCAGCACCAAGACCCAATGTATCCCATGCAGCGGTAACGACCTTGTAAATTGTGCCTGAGTCCTCTGCATTTACGTGCTTGCAAGACGGTAGAGCGAGGATCAGATATGTCCCGCTTTCTCCAAAGCATGATACCACAACCACTGTCATCTCCTTGGCCAAATGAACTTTCCCATCCTTGATTGCTTTTGCTGATGCTAGCGCTCCCTCGTACGTCTTGAGGACTAGATCTACAAGAGTTGAATGGCACTAGCAAAGACCACTGACACTGTTAGTATGGCAAAAATGAACGGCACGCTCCTTGAGGGCAACCTCATCAATCATCATGCTCGCCCTGCAGAGTTTTGTGCATCCGGTGGCATCTCGTGGCTTCAAGACAACCTCCTTGATATTGTGTATAATGTCCACCACAGATATTGTTCCGATGGTTGGCATTACACAGGTGAAGGCCATATGTCGGCGAAGAGTGCGAAGGGATGGGAGGCAGAGCACGTGGCTCATCACATAAAGAAGTTTGCAGCCACCAAGATTATACGAGATGACAGATAGATCAAGGGTTTGGGTTTCAATGGATGGGTGTGGTGTGTACTTGATCACCCCTTCAAAGACATTGTGGAGAACTTCAGTCAATTTTCTTGGGCTGGCTCCATTGCACAAGCCGACAGAAACAAGCTGAGTAAGTCAGGGAATATTACACTCATCCACCACTAGGGAAAATCACCGATAATCTGTGAGTTCCTTGATGCAGTTTCCCATTTGTTTAACGAGATTTGAGCACTGGACGCAATGAGTAAGGAACACCTCGTGAACTTGTAGGTCATTTACCTTTGTACACCATTTTCACAGCTCTATTTCTTTTTCTGACAATAACTCGGTAACTTGTTTAAAATTAAGATAATGGTGATTTGTATGCGCTTTGTGCATAGATGCGAGTTCTTGCAGTTATCTAATGTGAGCTGGGATGGTGGAACATTGTGAGCATGTCTGACCCAGAATTGCAGTGCCTAGACATTGCTTAGAAACACCTCGAGTCACACCTAGAGAATTGATCTGAATGCGAAACGACTCAGATTCAAGTGGACCGGGAAAGACCCGATGCCAGGGAAAGGTCCAGCCAGAAGATTCCAGTTCCCAGTTCACTAGTACACCAGGACAAGGGTGAGTCAACAGGTTTGTAGTCGAAATGGATACAGTCAATGCTGGTTCAATGATAATGCGAGGAGCAACAGGAGGTATCTCCTCTGGGGGGAGTGAAGATGATCTACAGTATCTTTACACATTCTCAATGCTTAGGTAGCATGTGATAAATATGCTCAGAACTTACTGAAATTGAATTCATCTTCTTCAACAATTATATCTCCTGGATCAAGTGTCTGGGACTTCTTGGGAGACTGCTGAGGCACTGGTGGTGCTGAAGCTGCGCGAGTAAACATGGAGTTGGAGTTACAACGGCAGCAGTTGCTATTCTGGTGGGCTTCGAGATTGGAAATTGCAGGGGGGGGGATAGAAGTTCCAATCCAGGAATCACAGCGGTCGCATTGTATTTCCTAGCAGCTATTTTTGCCAGTCTGAGCCTTGATTTTGCCTTGCTGATATAGCCCAAGCAAATGATGGAGCCCGGATTCTTCATCATCTTCCTCATCCTCAGAATTGGAGGGACATGTGAGTTCTGGGAGATCGGGATACTCAATGTGGGCTGCGTTACACTGGATGAGCGGTGATATCAAATAGAATGCGGCCAATTGCTGGTATGGTCGAGAATGATGGGTGAGTATGCACAGAGTAGTATCCACTGTCAGTCAGGGAGGCTGAGGCAGGTGTCGTAACAAGATTGGATGAGAACGACAATGGAATGTAAAGTGGGGTCAGATTGGGCCAAGATGACAGTTGGAACGATGCAACAGAAGGCACGGGTGTATTCCAAAGAGATGGAGTGGGTACAGAAGAAGTATTGGACCAGGTTGCACAGACGCAGACGAGTCGTCGACATCAAAGGAGTCCGCAGCAAATTTGATACCTTGGAAGGCCATTGAGATAAGGGAATTGATTCACA
This sequence comes from Mycena sp. CBHHK59/15, assembly GCA_029204085.1. NCBI lineage: Eukaryota > Fungi > Basidiomycota > Agaricomycetes > Agaricales > Mycenaceae > Mycena > Mycena sp. CBHHK59/15. The sequence continues at coordinate 20,215 of JARGXW010000586.1, forward strand.
AGGGGATGAACATCTTGTTTGGTATGTTTCAGAAGGATAAACGGAAGGAAGTGGTGGATGCAACCAAGAGAACACATTCGAGAACACGAAAAGTCAAGAGATGCATTGTTTGTGCAAACCAAACATTGTTTCTCTAGTCCGAGCAGGAAACTCAATATCTCCATGCCTGCCATTGCAAGGGGCTGGAAATTGGGGAGTCTCTCTACTCATATTTGCGACCCGGTCAAAATTATGACTGAAAAATGGAAGTTGAGGAGGACACTTTTGAAGCCTGAAAACGTGGTCCAATCGACTTTAGATGGAGTTTAAAAAGAGGTTGATTTGCTGGAATCTTCCGCCGCCCACCTCTTGAGTTGTTACCGAGTTCCAATCCAGTCCTTAACCAGAGGAAACCATAAACACATACAAGACAGGCCTCCGCTTCGCTCCAGTATCCCGGTGATTAGAGAGATGTGAAACAAACACTAGGCATTACCCAGATGGGGGTTGGCCAGGAGAATCGTGTTTGACGCTATGATTACCAACAGGCGCAGTGAAAAAATGAAAAATAAAAATAGAAACAGGATAGGAAAATGAACTGTTTTAGCGTAACAAACGACAAAGGAAGTGGTCCAATTAAAAACGGTGCGGTCCCTGGCACGGAGTTCATTCTCGAAGGTGAGAAGCTTGCGAGAATGGCATCCCTGGGATGGATCACAGCACTGACCAGACAAAGAGAGACAGCGGCCAAGAAGAGCATAAAACGAATAGGAGACCAGCAAATAGAGAGCTGCAAGATTTGCAGGGAAAGTTAAACTGATGGAGAACAGAGTCCTCGAACGACACAGGGCAAGGGTGAAACTGGAAATGATAGGCGAGCAGGCCCTTGGAACGACTGAAAATACATGCTTATATCCCTCGAACAGTAATCAGCAACCGCAATGCGCAAAAAAGCAAACAACAGAGGGAAATGTGGTGTTCTGCCATGCAGTCGAGAGGTTCACAGAAATAAGCCATTTTGCAGACTGAAGGTTCACCAAATGCACCTTTCTATCTGGTCAGTGAAGGCTCGCTGGCTTTCTGGAGGAATACAGTCTAGGGCCACAGATGAGATGAGCCATCTGCAAGACTCTTGTATTGTGCCACATGAATCATGTTGCGCAGTGGATGAAATTGATACTGACCACTAGACGCCAGAGAAAGCCGAATAAGCCCAGCACCGAGAATTGAAGGACAACACAGGGAGGGAGAGCACAACAGATTATGGGCCGAGAACAATCAAAATTTCTCAAATACTGTGACAGGCAGCGTTTCCCCAGTGCACAAGCGAGGGAACCCAGTTTGACCAAACTTTCTGGCAAACCTGATGCATTGAAGGAGCGAGGAAAGATTGGGGAAATTACCGTGGCCCACATTGACGGCGACTTCTGGGAGCAGTTTTGAAAAACAGTGTAGAGGAACGTCCACAGTAGAAGGTTCAAGCATCAATAAACCCCAGCATTAATCCGAGAAGAGAACATTCCAATTCCAGGAAATCTGAGGACACAGGAAACGGGGGCAAATTTGTCAGAAGAGAAATCTGTCCCTGTCCCTATATCGAGGATTATCGGTGAGACTATGTGGCCCCTTGGCACGATTGTGATTGAAATCTGGCTGCGCCGTAGGCAACAGCAACTGTGTCCTGTCCAGAAGGAACTGTGTGTAGGTCAGCTGTTGAACCTTGTGATGGGTTTCAAATGAAAATCTGGATACAGCCCAGGCATGTTCAACTGAAAGCAGTTGAGTGCGGGCCTCTGCCATGATTTTTATCAGCATTTCACCGTTGCACTAGTGCACCCGGGTTGTGGCAGTGCCATAGTGTAGACAGTTGTTGCGCAGGCAGACACAATCATTGCTTGCTCTTGACCATCGTGTGGCTCTCGGCGTGTCTGTCTGGACGACGGTCTGGCCCTTGCCAGATTGCACGTCTCCACCGTCAATTAAATGTTTGACATCAACCAATGGAGAAAAACAGGGTCACAAATGGGGCAGGAGGGCACGACTTAAAGGGTGGGAGGAGAGAAAAGGACAAAGGAGATAAGCCTACATAGGGTAATTGCACCGCCAAGAGGTCATTTCTTCAAAGAATGGTTAATAATCTGTGGATTGCGTAGGCGGACGGCAGGAGAGAGAGCAAAGAGTAGGGCTCTGTTTATAATTCCCAGGACCATTATAAACAGTTTTTAATTCTGGGTTTATAAACAGGGTATTTATAAACACGTTTATAAACCCTCACCTAAAAAGGCTGAAAAAACACGAGTTCCGGAAGAGTTTCTCGGTTTGTCGTCCCAAAATCGTCCCAGGATGCCAAGGAAGCTGACCTGGCTCCTAGGACAAGAAGAAAGCCTTTGGGTGGAGAAACAGACACTTGTGATGAGTTCAGGGCAAATAGCTACCAAAAATTCGATACTTTTGACAATGATGCAGCCCGGGTTCCCATGCAGAGGTCCTTCGACATTTCTGGGACATTCTTCCATCCAGTGGTCTGCCCAATTCCCGTGAATTTGGAGTCAACCTGGGCTTCATGAGCACAGCCACTTTGAATTATAAACCAGTACTTTGAGTCAACCTATTTAAAAACCGGCTTTCAAACCCGTGTTTAAAACAATGTTTACAAACCGGACTAATAAACAGAGCCCTAGCGAAGAGCTGCTGAGCGTGATGGAGAAAGAACAAACATGTGCAAATTGATGAGCACTGCCGAATGAGCAAAATGCCCACTAACTTTAGGTAGTGGGTCCTGAGATGTGATCGCTTAATTTTTTGGCTGTAAATGCAGAATTTGGTCTTGTTTGGGCATATGCGGAGGTCATAGGTTCGATCCTCGGATGTCGCCCATTTCAAAAATATTTTTTAAAAGGTCAGGTGTGATTGGTGGTTATTTCTTTGTTCGGCCTGCCAACCTGGGGAGGTATCTCAATTTGTGTTCTCATCTGCAATTGGGCAATATCCTCTCCACATTTTTTATTACAATTCAGATCCGATGTACAGTATTGGCACCAGCAACTCACAGTGGTCTATCTCCTCTGTTATGACGTGAAAAGAAGTCCTTCCCTGTGGAGAAGTCTGCTCCATGTGCAATTTCAACCCTTACCATTATAATCCTGTCTCATATACCTGTTCCAATTTTCAACAGTTGTAACATACAATTTCAACATGAGTCAAATAAACTGTGGCAACATCTGGGGTCAGAGTCCTGAGATGACCAGGTCTCTGATTTGCATCTCTGGCCAATTTCTTGATTCTCTGAGTCTATTATATTTCTCTGCTGCGTGTAATGAACCCCGACTGTGTCAGGGTTCCCAAGCCCAATGCGAGCTGGTCGACGTGTCGACCGAGTGAGAATTGGGCGCAATTTTTGTCTTTTCTTGCAAGTCAGAAAGTAACTTGAATCTGCAGTCTCAACATGAGCCCCTGACTCCCACCTAAGAATTGGCGAGGAATTACTGATCATTGAGTGCGGTTTGGCAAGTTTCAAAGTAGGTTTCAAAGTAATTACTGAACGTTGTTGGCACCATTTGAGCGACAGCTGACCTTCTCAAAATATCAGCAACTTTATAGCTTGCAACAATGTTCGGCAGGGGCATACTGTTTATTTCTTCAGCCTGATTTCCAGTGCTGAATGAAATAAGTATCCTCGCAAAATTGAACAACCAAAATTGCAGTAGTGGATGTGCCCTGAGGCAGTTAGTGGGCTCTGCCGCAAAGCGCGCTACAAATGTTATCTTAAAGAACGGTTAATTAATTTTCTGACGCCCGGGAAGATCGGCCGATTAAAGCCGACCGGTCACAAAGAATCACAGGTCAACACCGCCACGTGGTCAGGCATTCGCTGGGAGGGAACTCATCTTTCGTGTAATCCTACCTATCTACCTACATTACTGGGGTGCCAGTAACATGATAGAAGACTCCGACTCCCCTATACAAAACTTTCCCCTCATCACCCCACTCAATGGCTGGATACCCCCGAGGTTCATCGCACGTCCATGGCATTTGATTTGGCTAGCCATGCTCTCTTGAGGGCTCGAGCGGCTGTTACTGAGCACGCCAAGGCACATTCCACGAAATGTGAGGCCCTTGTGAAGGAGCGCGATGACCTGTTGTCCCAGATCACAGTGCTCCAAGAATCTCTTCATCACGAACGTGCAGCACGAAAATTAGAGCAAGAGGCTATCCAAATGGAGCGGGCGGCGTTTGAAACATGGGAGAAGAAGCTCAAGGAGGAGGAGAACTCCATTAAAAGCGCTCGTGCATCGCTGTCAGTGGATCTAACGCGAACCATGCAAGCCATCCAAGAGGTGGCCACTCTACATGATCTGCGACCATCTGTGATGTCTCCTCCATCTGGCCCTTCTCAGTGTCCCGATCCGCCCTCCCCAGGTGAGGTCTTTGATCTCCTCCCGATTTTTTTTGCTCAGTGAAATGAGGTCAATCCTCTGTCCCCCAGACACTGGCTTGTTTGGGCACGATGATCGCTCCACTCAATCGAAGCGCTCCAGACCTTCTGGGTCTCCAGATCCACTGGATTCAGTCAATTTACAGACCAAGGATGCAGGACCGGTGAATTTAGAAGAACGGGAAACCAAGATTCGCCGATTATCTTCGAGTACTGATGTGGGCCAAACCATTCCGAATGCTCATGTCAGACGGACAGTCGAAGTCGTGATAACACAGCCTATGCGGGGTCCTACAATTTCTCCGTGCCGCCCCTTTCCATCACACACCCTGTGCACACACCAATAAGTACTCCCACCGTTATTCCATCGCAGACCACTACAGTGCAGGAACCTCTTCCTCGAGGTGTGTTTAGTCTCGCCATTGAATCATCTTGATGACAACGGGCCATAGGGCCGAATCCGCCAATGCTATCAGCACCGGTCTTTCGGGAATGTCATTGGTCCACACACTTTTTCGACAAATCGGATACGCTCGATGTCCTTATCTCCGACAACGCCCTCGATGATTATCTACCGTTCATCAAACGGATGCATGCACTGAATCAGGGTGGTTTCTCCCACTTTACAGGCCTCTATCTCCAAGACATGTTTCACAACGCAACAACTGACCAGCCTGCTTCCTCAACGGAAATGGTGTATGCATGGGGCTGTGTACTTAGGTTTATTTTCCTCGATATGCTTCTCCGACATGAAGGATACCCTCCATCAGCCATGGCTGCCCCAGATGGTAGCAAAATCCCGGCTGCAGCACGATACGTGGGTGCTTGTGTCCAATTTCTTGTTACATCCCGCTGATTTGAATTAGTTGACAAAGAAACTCGTTAAATGGCAGACCCGGATGAGAGATCTGACGATGATTGGAACTGAGCCTCTTGCCGATACCCATTCCAGTTGTTCTTCAAGACTCCGACACCAGAGTATCGCGCATACAAACATTCTACTCACGGTGTTCTGCATGATGTTTTTCCTTCAGGCACGCAATTATGCATTCATTTTCCATTTCTGACCTCTTCATTCAGGAAACCACATCACCGACCCTGCACTTCCCAGGAAACCACCAGACACTCTCCACTCTCCCGTATGTAGTCCAATTACTTGTCGCTGTTACAACCTGATTCACGACTTTTCTCCACACTATGCTGTCCCCACAGAAGTTATGAAAGGCTTCCTGCACACATCAAGGAAAAAATACAGGCCACGCGCTCACTGACGCTAGTTTATCGCCACCTCGCCGCGTTTCTTTTCGTCTCCCCGGTGTGCTGTGTCTTGGACGATGATATTGGCGGAATAGCTGTCAACACAAAGGCCATGTTAAACGTGAGTTGCATGTCCATCTCCTGAACTCTCGCAGACCGTCACCGTGCAGACATCTCGGGCACTTGGTACCGCCCGACCCCCAGAGCTAGTCGCTGCTGAGACATACATACGCAGGGTGGTATGCGCGCTGGTTTCGAACCCAACGTTAAGCGTTTCTGCCGCGCTTGCGCAGGAGTCTGCACTATACGTTCCCCCCGCGAAACCACGTGATGACACATTCTTTACTCCTCATATGCCTACTTTGAGCTAGTATAGTAAATCTTATTCCTAGTTGCAAATATCGTCGGGGGATCAATAATATCGCGTGGTTTGACCTTCTCTCCCGAGTGTGGTGAAACAATCCGTGGACGGCTCTGGTTTCGGCCCGCGCAAACACCAGGCTCCATACGATGCTATCTTCAACTACTTCAACATGGCCCAAAAATCATAGAAGACGTCGTTCTCGATTGTCAAATTTCAGATAAGATTTGGGTTCACGGTGATTTACAGAGGTGAGTTTAGTACACACCAGTCTCGAAACTTACAGTAGATCCATGCTCCAGGCATCTCATCCGAATTGGCATGCAAGATACACACTTGACAACCTCCGTCATATGAAGTTACTTATTCAAAATAAGGAGGAAAGCGGACATTCTCCCAAGGTAACCACGGCCTGAGGCCACCTTCCACGTTGTTCCAGAGATTGAGTGTCGTGAGGGACGTTCCCCACAGCATCTGGGCCACACACATGGCGATAAGCCGCAGGTATCGGTTGCGGTGAGAGAAGAGTTGGAATCCTGCAGGTGCGCTGCGAACGTGAGACGTCGGTGGACAAAGTGATGAAGTGCGATGACTGCGAAATATTAAAATCAGGATAAGCATTAGGGAGGTGAGGAGGGACAGCGACCGCATCCGGAGAGTATCCTGAGCATGCAGAATAAATGAGAATCTTAGTTAGAAAGTGGGGAAGGAGACGCACGTACCGACCGCGAGTAGCTAGCACGCGTCGTCAATCGTGCCGCCCTCGCACCCATCCTATATTCCCGCCGCCGCTGATACCGCCTACCGAAACGCCACCGAGATACACACCCTGCTCGCACGCCTCGGCCGCGGATCGTTGGTGTCGCCGCCGTCCATCCTAGCACCAGCCGCTGCCCAGTGCGGCGTATCCCAAAGCCGTCGTCTCCCACCATGACGTACACCAATGGATCGTCCGGCCGCGTACATGCGCGCGTATCGTCCAAGCGAAGACACACCCGCGCACCAGGCGGAGACGGCGCGCTAGATAGTCGCCGTGCGGTGACGATGGATGGCTTGCGCATCCAGAACGCGGATCGGGGCCAACGCAGAGCGCACGTCGCATTCTTCATCCTTCGTTCTCACCAGTCGTTTCAGCAGCCGTCGTCGGCTGTACCCTGCTCGATCCGTTCGCTCCACGCGAGCACGCATCCTGTCGAATCGCGCGGACGAGAAGGCCACCATGCCCCTTGTATCGATCCGGACGGCGGAGAGGTCGGATGTAGGTGACGACGCGCGCGCGGCGGGAGACACATATGGAAACGGGACGCAGGAGACGGAAACCGTCTCACCCCCATCGCGCGCTGAGCGAATCCGAACGGCCGCCACGTCTCCCCTCCCTCCATCCACCCGCCCCGTCCGGTATACGTCGGTGTACCGGACAGGAGCGTCTCTCAGCCAGATGCGCACGCTGCGTTCCTGCCTACCCGCGGGATGATACAGCAGGCGGAGAGCGCGGACAGCCGCACGGAGAAGGGAGGGTCGAGGGACGTCGTGGCATGGTATGGTACACTGAGGATTCGGAACAAATGAGTCCCGTAGTTAGACAACGGGGAAAGAGACACACGTACCAGCGCGCTTTGCCCTCTCTCGCCTCGCCTCCTCTCCAGCCTCCCTAGCTACCAGTCCCAGTCGCGGATCCCTTGCCGTCCTCGCGGGCGCGCGTGGAGATGGGTCCCAGGGGACGGATACCGGGTCCGCGTCGTCTGCGCAGTGGGAGTCGCTCTGCATACGCGCGACGCGCGAGCCACCCAGGTAACGCCGACGGCACCTGGTCGTGCACATCCCGCATATCCCTTCGTCCATCCTTCTGTCCATGCTGCGCGTCACAACCAGCGTATGCGTGCAGGACAGTGCGAGGACGGGGTGCCGCGGCCCAGATGCACCGCCACGACAGCCTCCCGACGCGTGGTTGTGGCGTGGGCATGGAGAGCGGGGATGGTGTACGAGACGGACGAGAGCGGCTCGCTCGGCGGTGCGAGGGAAGCAGGGGAAGGGGTGGTGTGGGGAGCTCACATCTACGCATTCAGAACAAATGAGTCTCGTCACTAGAAAGTGGGGAAGGAGACGCTCGTACCGGCCACGAGTAGGTAGTGAAGCTGCGCGTCATCGGTCACACGGAGGAAAGGGGGAAGAGGGTAAGCGGAGAGGTGGTGTGGGAAGTGACCGCATCTACGATATCCTGAGCGTCGAGACCAAATCAGCTTCGGCGCTAGCAGAAAGCGAGGAAGGAGACGCACGTACCGGCCGCGAGTAGCGCGCGTCGTCAATCATGCCCCCATCGCATATATCCTCTACTCCCGCCGCACCGCAGCACCAACCAACTAACGGCCCGCCTCGGTATTATCGTGCGTCTCACCCCCCGGCCGTCCGTAATAGCACCGCCCACGCACTACTTTCCGCTATCCCCCTCCCCACAAATCCCCCGTGTTGCCATCGTCCGGTCGCAGATGTACGTGCCAGCACAGACACACCGGGTAAGGACAGACGGCTTGTACCCAGAACGCGGATCGGGGCCGAGCGTCCTCCCTGTCATGTGGGCTGGCGATCCGATGGGCAGCGTTCCTCCTCACGCACGTACTCCCCTTCGGCCCCGTCGGCTAGACCTCCCCTTCTCCGACCTCCATAATCCGTCTCCATTGGAGTCGCGCTACGATGGCCGCAGTGCAGAGGGGTGCAGGGAGGGGGTATAGCATTGGGCAGGATGAAGGGCGTGGGTGGTAAGGGCGCGAGTTGTGAAGACGGGCGATGGGGGAAAGTTCACATCCCAGGCACTCCGAGGCGATTCAGAAAGAGAATCTGGGGGCACTGGGTTTTGGTAAGCAAAGACGCTCCAAGCCAAGTAGTGAGAAGGCACTGACTGGTTGCATGTCAGAGCGGCAGCCCAACCGAGGATACTTTTTCGGTCCTGGGGCGTGATTGTAAACTCATTTGCGGTTGGATGGCAGAGAGAAAAGGCGTCGGAAACTACAGTGTCTGTCGCTGTGGTGGCGTCCTTCGCACCCGGGGGTGTCGATGAAGTACGAAATTTGGAAGCTGGTTGAGTATGATCCAGTGTGTTATGGCGGTGTCGGAATGGGACTAGAACCGAGACGAAGTGGATTGGGCAAGTGTTTGCACGTATTTCGGTTTCGGCGTCGGATGGGCGCTAGTCGTAATCCTTAGGCCCATAACTGAGAATTGGCTCGATCCTCAGGCTATACACGACACGGCCTAGCTAGCGTTAGAACACAGTCGATCCATACAAGAATGGACACCGTCTCCGGGCGCCGTGGATAACTACAGCTTTCTCAGTCTCTGGCATGATGTGAATAGTAAAAGCTCAATTCGACCATCCCACTCCTTGCCTTCGAAACTCTCGCTTCATTCTGCGCTCTCTCAACGTTTTTTTTTTCATCAAGTTGTATCACCCGTCCACTTTTTCTGCGCGTGTCTACGGCGACCGACATTAACCAGTTCCATTGAGATGCTCGTCCCGCATTGTCCTGCCTACCCGACCAACCTGCTAGCGCTGTCGAGGACTCCCGCTCCCGCTCCCCCGTCGAGATCTCCGCCATTGACATGCACGGCCACCTCGCACCCCGACCGCAGCCGGAGACGTTCCGCATGCGCACCCTGAGTCGCGCGGTCCTCCGCCACCGCCCCCGCATCGCGCACCAACCCCCGAGTGGCGCTATTCCTTCCCTTCGCCTACTTTCGGCGCGCCCCACCCGCCGGGGACCGAGGGTGGGATACGGGTGCGGGACAGAGTGGAAGGTGCACGAGACCGAAGTGGCACGCGCCCCCAATAATATTTCTTGTTTTCTGGATTTCTACGCAAGTGATCTAGCTGGTAGACTCTGTAGTTCCTAGTTAGTTCCTAGTGGACTTAGTGGTGGTTGAGCGGGAGCGGGAGGACTCGGAGCTGATAAACATCATGATCCGATCTGATTGACACATTGCTGTATCTCATCAAAAGCAGATGGGATGTGCACGCGCATTTCTTGCTTTTTGCCCCCATCATCTCTCAGACAGCCACCAGATATTGCTCTCAAAACCCTATAATTCACCACAGGAAAGTACACCAATGTTTGAAACCTACTCTGTGTAACCCACAGGGTTTCAGATGTCAGATTTGGAAGACAGTGTGCAGGCCATGGACAAGAAGACAATCGAGTTGGAAGTGGTTCAGCCAGACCTAGTGAGTGCATCAAAAGTGGGCTGAGAGTGAATAAGCCAAAACAAAAGCAGTCCTCAACTTATTTGGATGAGCTTGAGCCAGCTGTGAAGCTGACTCCTGCAGACCACCCAGATCTCTCTCAATGTCTCCAAAGCCTTACAGCGTCTTTTAGAGATAGGTACCAGAGGTTGGGGGACTTGCAGGACCTTGAATCTGCATTGGAAAATGATCAGGCAGTTGTGAGGCTGACTCCTGCAAACCACCCAGATCTCCCTCAACGTCTCCAAAACCTTGCAGTGTCTTTTAGAGATAGGTACAAGAGGTTGGGGGACTTGCAGGACCTTGAATCTGCATTGGAAAATTGTCAGGCAGCTGTAAAGCTGACTCCTGCAGACCACCCAGATCTCCCTCGATGTCTCCAAAACCTTGCAGCATCTTTTGGAGATAGGTACCAGAGGTTGGGGGACTTGCAGGACCTTGAATCTGCATTGGAAAATGCTCAGGCAGCTGTGAAGCTGACCCCTGCAGACCACCCAGATCTCCCTCGATGTCTCCAAAACCTCGCAGTGTCCTTCAACGAAAGATACAAGAGATTGGGAGATCTACAGGACCTTGAATCTGCATTGGAAAATGTTCAGGCAGCTGTGAAGCTGACTCCTGCAGACCACCCAGATCTCCCTCAACGTCTCCAAAACCTTGCAGTGTCTTTTAGAGATAGGTACAAGAGGTTGGGGGACTTGCAGGACCTTGAATCTGCATTGGAAAATGATCAGGCAGCTGTGAAGCTGACCCCTGCAGGCCACCCAGATCTCCCTCAACGTCTCCAAAGCCATGCAGTGTCCTTTGGACACAGATACAGGAGATTGGGAGATCTATAGGACCTTGAATCTGCATTGGAAAATGTTCAGGCAGCTGTAAAGCTGACTCCTGCAGATCACCCAGATCTCCCTCAACATCTCCAAAACCTTGCAGCATCTTTTGGAGATAGGTACCAGAGGTTGGGAGACATGCAGGACATTGAATCTGCATTGGAAAATTTTCAGGCAGCTGTGAAGCTGACCCCTGCAGACCACCCAGATCTCCCTCGATCTCTCCAAAACCTCGCAGTGTCCTTCAACGAAAGATACAAGAGATTGGGAGATCTACAGGACCTTGAATCTGCATTGGAAAATGTTCAGGCAGCTGTGAAGCTGACTCCTGCAAACCACCCAGATCTCCCTCAACGTCTCCAAAGCCATGCAGTGTCCTTTGGACACAGATACAGGAGATTGGGAGATCTATAGGACCTTGAATCTGCATTGGAAAATGATCAGGCAGTTGTGAGGCTGACTCCTGCAGACCACCCAGATCTCTCTCAATGTCTCCAAAGCCTTACAGCGTCTTTTAGAGATAGGTACCAGAGGTTGGGGGACTTGCAGGACCTTGAATCTGCATTGGAAAATGGTCAGGCAGTTGTGAGGCTGACTCCTGCAAACCACCCAGATCTCCCTCAACGTCTCCAAAACCTTGCAGTGTCTTTTAGAGATAGGTACAAGAGGTTGGGGGACTTGCAGGACCTTGAATCTGCATTGGAAAATGATCTGGCAGCGGTGAAGCTGACTCCTGCAGACCACCCAGATCTCCCTCGCTGTCTCCAAAACCTTGCAGTGTCCTTCAAAGACAGGTACAGGAGATTGGGAGACCTACAGGACCTTGAATCTGCATTGGAAAATGATCAGGCAGCTGTGAAGCTGACTCCTGCAGACCACCCAGATCTCCCTCGACGTCTCCAAAACCTTGCAGTGTCTTTTAGAGATAGGCACAAGAGGTTGGGGGACTTGCAGGACCTTGAATCTGCATTGGAAAATTGTCAGGCAGCTGTAAAGCTGACTCCTGCAGACCACCCAGATCTCCCTCGATGTCTCCAAAACCTTGCAGCATCTTTTGGAGATAGGTACCAGAGGTTGGGGGACTTGCAGGACCTTGAATCTGCATTGGAAAATGCTCAGGCAGCTGTAAAGTTGACTCCTGCAGACCACCCAGATCTCCCTCAACGTCTCCAAAACCTTGCAATGTCTTTGATACACAGATATCACCACCTCCATCAATCAAGTGATCTTGAAGAAGCACTATCCAATTACAAAGTGTCATTCCAATGCCAAAGTTCAGATCTTGTGGGCTCCTGGAACGCTACCCTGAAATGGGCATCTGTTGCACAACATTACAGACCCTCAGATACTCTTGTTGCTTATTCCAGTGCATTTAAGTTGCTTCCTGAAATTCTATGGATTGGAAGCACTCTTACTGCTCACCAAGATGCAACTCGCAGAATTAACATCACCCAGGCAACTTCAGATGCTATCAGGGCCTGCATTGACCATTCCAATCTCATACTTGCAATTGAGCTTCTTGAACAGGGGTTGGCAACCAGATTCCAACAGATGCTGCACTTGAAAGCTGATACAGAGGGTATCCCTCAAGACAAAGCAGAAAGATTTTGTTGGTTATCCTCCCAGCTTTATGGTGGAACCTGTGAGAAACCTTTGGCCACTGTGAATGAAAGGACTGAGCTGCTAAATGGGATAAAAAAACACCCTGGATTTGAAAACTTCCTGGAGCCTAAAACCTACAAGGCTCTTTCTCAAGCAGCACGAGATGGCCCTATCATAATCCTCAACTCTCATCAAGATCATTGTGATGCCATAGTCCTCCTAAATCCGAAATCAAATCCAATTCATGTCCCCCTACTGGATGTAACACTTGATGGACTTGAATGTCAGCAGAGGATTCTCAAAGATGTTTTGAATGACTGCAATGTGAGATCAAGACACTTAGAAGCAACACGGCTTCTTGGTAGTCGGGAGGCCGTTCAGAATTCTTTTGATGATATCATAATGTGGCTCTGGAACAAGATTGTGGTACATATCTATATGGCCTTGGAATCAGTAAGTTTGGTCTTTTTTTTTTTGCTTGGAACTTTTTATAATTTACCCTCCACTTTTTAGCATGGAATTATTGCAGGCCGAATCTGGTGGTGCCCAACTGGTGCTTTTACAAAATTGCCATTGCATGCAGCAGCACCATCTGATCAATTTGTTCAATCATATATCTCCACTTTGGGTGCACTTCTTCAAGCTAATTCAAAGAAGTCTATAACTTCTGATGCTCTACCAACCATTGGGGTAGTTGGGGTGACACATAGTGGACCTGGCAGGCATGCAGCACTCCCAGGAGTCCAGCAAGAAATCGAGAAAATTGTGTCTATTGTTGGTGAACAACAGGTTCAGAGCCTTGTTGGTGAACAGGCAACTGCAGAAGCAGTAAAGTTACAGCTCCAGAATTGTGCCTGGGTCCACTTGGCTTGTCATGGAATGCAAGATATCAGTGATCCTCCCAAAAGCCACCTTATGCTCTATGAAGGCACACTAGACATTGAAACCATTTTGCACATGTCTCTTCCAAATGCAGAGGTTGTATTCCTTGCAGCATGCCAGACTGCCATGGGGGATGCACAGATGGCAAATGAATCCTTTCACTTAGGTGGAGGATTCATTGCTGCAGGTTTTCGAGGAGCAATTGGAACTATGTGGTCCATGCGAGATTCAGATGGACCTATTGTTGCAGAGACTGTCTATACTCACTTATTTGCTAATGGGCAAAAGCCACAAGCTAGTGATGCAGCCAAGGCCTTGCAGGTAGCAATGAGGAAATTGCGGGATGATGGAATTCCATATGAGCGTTGGGTCCCATTCATTCATATGGGAATTTGAATTAAAACCTTTTACCTAATAAACACCCCCTTAGAATGCCTCACTGCCAATTATTTTGGACCACTTCCATTCAATTAGAAGTTGTAATATCTATCTATCTTGTAGTTTCAGCCTACTTACCCATTTGTATGGGTGATATATATGGCCTATAAAGTTTTCACACATGTTGCAACTGTAAATCCAGACAAAGCAACAACTTACACAGGATAATACAATGTGCCCATTATCCTCAACATTTTTGGCAACATTCTATGATGGCAACTTTGAGTTGAGACAACTTTTCAGTCCCTCAACTTCCCCACAACATTGCTGAAGTTGTACACATCATCGCACATCACAAATTGAACCCTTATTTTGCCTTTGCTTCTATACATTACATTGTCTTAATGGACCAACTTTTCTCAGTTACATCTTCAAAGATAGAGGATTAGGCAGCAACTATCTCCCGCTTTCCAGCGTGCTGCTCCTGCATTTTTAGTACTGACTTGCTCTCGGCGCAGGCTCTGGACAAGTACAGTATTCCTCCACAGCCTCTCTCTTTCTCCTCCCCTCCTTCCTTTTGCCCACCCACCCAGCCATCCATCCCTCTTCCCTGCCCCCCAGTGGCATCTGGCTGTATCTTCTTCCCCCTGCTCACCGAGTCTGCAAGCAACATGGGTCGTAGTTGCAGTCTGTACATGAGCCAGTCGACGGCAACGAACTCAGACACGACTACAATAGGTCAAGCCTGCACATACAGCCAAGACGTGTCAAGTTGGCGGCACTCACAGCCCTCCATGCTTCTCTGCACCAGGATTAGCATTGGGTGCCCACCAACGCAAGACACCCATTCAGCAGGGCTGCACTGCAGGTGGCTTGAGGCCAGGTCTGCTGGGAGTGCCTGAACATGTGAAGTGAAGGCGGCCTAGGCAGCATGCGCATGTGAGAGCCCACCAGCATGGGACCGGCCGCATCAACATGGCAGGTGAGTTTGGTGTCAAGATGCGTGGGTGCATCTGGCCCGCGCATCTCTTGAGTCTGATGTCATGCGGGTGCATGTCTACACCGAGGATGGTGACCACATCTGCGCGCGTTCCCTCCACACCGAGAGTAACATCGGCCAAAATGCTCATGGCGGGAACTCACCTGGACACCATGCTGATGCAGATGTCACTGTTCAAGGTGTGGGTGCCCAGTGAATGTGCGAGTCGGAGGCACTCACAGGCCACCCAGTGTCAAGTTGACGGCATTTGTGGAGGGGGGATGACATGGCGGCAGAGGTTGCACAGGCAGCCAGCCAGGCACGTCAAGCCGGCAGGGCAGCACTCCAACTCCAAGTGTTTGATGTTGTTGTAGGACCAAGCGCAGCAGCCTGGCTGCATGGCCTGGGTCAAGTCAAGTCTCCATGGCATGTCGTTGAACCTGAACCTGAGTACGCAGAGCCTGAGTCTCCACAAGTTGGCCGCATGCACCTGGCCAGACGATGATGATGCTCCATTGGTGCGCGTTGGTCGCAGTGGGAGACATTGAGCAAGGATGGACAGTGTCAATACCGATGGATCCATGGCCAGTGCGCGCAAGTAGGATGTGTATCTGGATGGTGCAGAGGCAGGCAGTGGAGAGCCTGTGCTGATTCAAGATTGCGGTGGGAGTAGAGGTGCTTGGAGGCCAGCGTGCATGTAGTTGTATGATGACTATCTGCACAATAGGTATGGACATCTTGTTGCCCACCTTCTAGCTACGAAGCTCATTCATTCTGAATGCTCCGTATATCACACATACACAGACTGTTTCCCACATTTCCCCTCCCCTTGCCCCTCTTCCCTCATATCGCCGCTCATCGGTCTCGTACACCATCTGTCCATTTCCCAAGCATACATGCACCAGAGGGGAGCTGCCTCCACGTACTCAGGATGGTGCAGGCAACGGCAGGGACCCACATCATGGACAGAATGATGGAGGGAGGGAGAAGTGGGATGGCACGTATGCAACCGGCTGACTGTGCTCGGTCAAAGAATGTTGGTGCATAAGCACAGCAGATATGTGTCCCCTGTACCCAATCTCCACGGAAGCCATAGAGGAGGCAAGGTGGGAGTCAGCTTGTGTGTGCATCTCGTCTGCTGTTCAGCTCTGTGGCCCATCTGTGCAGAGTGCTCAGGATATCACACATCCTCCCCTGATGCCTTTGGGCCACTCCACCCCCGTTTCTCCATGCTCATCTGTTTCGTCCATTGCATCGTCCCCACGCTCCATGTCCTGTGTGCTCCATCCTTACCATAGGCATGCACCAGGGAGGTGGGTGCATCATGACGCTGAGTGGAGTTAGGTGACACGCTGATACGGCTGAAAATAAAACAAGCCTGAAATCTCGCGAAAAGCAGATAATTGACATATGCTTAGCACCCTGTCCCGGTGATATACAATTAGAGTCAGAGTGAGCTCTGAGCTGCTGATTGTGTAGTAATGATGCAAAAAGAGGTGTAGTGAACAAGCTGGGAGATATATATAACACTTATGAACATGGGGGTCAATATATCCAACCAGGAAGTTTGCGAAGCCTAGCTGCTGTGGCTTATCATTCTGAATGAGGGCAAGTCACACAGCAACACTAGCTACCATGCCCTGGAGATGTATAATATTCAATGGGCGCACAGTATCTATGGGCCTGGAGGGTAAGCCAAAGGTCACCGCAGGCAAAAGGGTTCCTGGGATCATCTGAAGATGTTCGCGGAGCGCCTTGGACTATTAATATATCTCATGGAGAGGTTCACGACAGCGACTCCTGGAAGAGTTGGCCAACGTGACCATCGTGGAGAAACGTGATCGTGGGATACGAGGATCAGCCAAAGCTGTATCCACAGGGCTGATGCTGATGCATCAGCCTGGCAACACATTAACAAACAATATACATCTGGACAGGGGGTATAACGGGTTCACAAAGACCTGCCTGGGCAGACATACACCCGCAAAGTGACTCGACAGAACCCTGAGAGCCAATCATATTGCTGGGGTAGTTCCAGCAAGGCCCGAAGTATCGCAGCTGGACAGACACCTCATTGCCAAGCGAGCCAGCAGGTTCATGAGGGCAATAATATGACCATAAAAAGGCATCGCAGAGCCACCCAAGATGACCAAGAGCATACGTGGACGCCCCTAGGGTGGAACCACTGGAATTATACCCTTCCTTTGACTCGTAGTTACTCAGTGTGTGTATATTTAGATTTCTCGAAAGTAGTATAAAACCCTGTTCACCTGGAGCTGCGACCTTGGTCAAAGGCTTACCTAAGGACATCAATGGCCTCTGAGCAGATTCACGACAGATTTGTTTAAATACATTTCTTAGTGATTGTTGTTCTAAATTTGAAGACCTTTGATTTGTTGGATATCTAAGAAAGCTTTGAAGTATCTAAGCTAAGTCTCGGGGATAGTCCCGGAGCACTCAGGAAAGGTACCTTGTGGAATTGAGACCGCAGTAGGAGCTCAATCCAAGGTCTGCTGTTGGAATCAGGACTACAAAGGTAGAGCCTGGTCACAGTACCCAAGTTTTGGTTGTTGGAATTGTTCTTCGAGTTCTGTCGCAATTATAAGGCACTCCAGTGTGTTCAGGGTCGATCCCGGGAGATTGTTCATTAGTCTAAGAAGTGTTTAGACATTCGTTGGAAGTGTCAGTGTGCCTTAGCGAATCCAAGTTCATCTGGTCGTCTTTTCATCATCTTTCCTCCCATATCACAATGGCAAAGAATCAGACCACCGCTTCCCCCAAGAAACGAAAGCAGAAAGTGAACTTCGGTGCAAACAGATGCACCATGGACAAGGGCAAGCACAAATCAAGCCCGGATGCGAGTTCTACTACGGGCACCTCGTTGCGCAAGAGGGCACGTAGTGACGGTGAGGGCACCAGCACAGGGGCCTCAGGCTCCACCGGTACTGCGTCTGCAGGAGCAGCTAGTGGGTCAAACAATACTTCGACCACCGTGGGGCCTGATGCCGCTGGAAATACGAGTGGCGACAACAGGCCCACTGTCAAGGCTTCAGTCAAGAAGTGGGTGTGGAACCACTAGGGTATTCGTCCCAAAGAGGTTCCCGAGGCAGCAAAGATGACACAGGTACGTCTTGGGGTTTCAAATTCCAATGTGAAAGCAACTAATCAAAATTCCAGAGGGCATTCCAGTGCTTTATCAGGGGATTGTGTGGTCTGCTCACCCAGTCAGACACTCTTCCCTCCACCATTGAGGCATGAGATCATTATGACAGGTGCTTTGACGAAGCTGACAACTATCACGCTCACATGCATATCCTCGTTGACGAATCGAGAACTGCCATCACAGCAGCGACCGACCGGGGAGGGTGACCTTTCGAATACAGCAGCAAATATTCTCCAGGCGTTCCTTGGTGAACTTCCACGATCCTTGTACCGCAATATCTGCAAATTCATCATCCCTGTTGTCCTCATTGTCATAGTCTTTGTCACCCAGAGGGTTCGACTCTGGAACGGGTGTAGTGTCCGACATTGAACCATCCATTGGGTCATCAATATCTGGTGCTGGGGTGCCTGTGGGAGTCGCTTGATCATCCTCATCATCACCTTCCTCAGACTGCATAGCCCGAAGATATTCTTCCCTCCACTTTGCAAATTTGTCAGGGTTGAAACTTGCCTTGTTGTTGTGTACGTCTTGCGCATCCGCATCTCCACCAGCTTTGGATATATCATCATCAGTCCAAAGATCATCGTCATCAGCATCAAGCTCTGCAAGATTTTTTGTTTGTTGAGTGTCGCACCCTATTCCCCAAAGTACGTGCAGTTGGTGTTCAAGCACACCTAGAAGCCAATTGTGCATGAAACCCAATATAGTGTCGTTCACGGGATCACGGTATGGGAGGAGGTGCAGAGAGCACCACCGGATCCCAGTTTTTCTCTCCAGGTTGACCCTCTTTTCCTTGGTTGTTTGTCTTAACCAGGATTTTGCCTGTTTTAGCACAATGGCAGCTATTCGCTTTGGCCACAACCAGTAATCTCATCGTTTGTGAGAAGACAGAAGGAGGAAAACATTGTTGCCGAGTATGAGAGAAATCCACCTGTTTCTCTTGCTGCTGGAAGATCTGCTACAAGGGGGATAATTCGTGCTGTCACTTTCATGCCTTTGGGATGGTAATATGTGTTTATGATTTTCCCTGGGAAATCATACGAGAGGATTGTCTTCATGAGTGGATCAAGTAGAGGCAACAGTGTCATAGCAGAGGGTTTGCTTGGTGATGGGGTTAGCCCCACAATGAAAACATTTTCTGGTAGATAGTGGACTTCAGGGGGCAGATTCAGGCAATAAAGGATAACTGTGCCAGTGGAGACTTGTTTCCCTATCCATACAGATGTATCAGTTTCTAACAAAAATCACTGTGCGATACATACCAGCTAGTTTGTTTGACCGTGGGTTGAACCAATCGATGCATAACACAAAGACCAAGTTGTATTTGTCTCCCAACTTTTTTAGCTCCTTCCACCTTGGACTGTCCTAAAGATCTCCCATCTATTCTCCATCTGCAGCAGCGGGTCTCTGATACGAGTTGGCTAGATAGTCCTCAGTAGATTTTCAAGAGAGAAACCATTCGAGCCAAGATTCAAATTTCTGTGTATTGAACATTGTTTTGGGAACACATTTAGATTCCTTTCCAAAGTGCTGTGTCCACCAAAGTTCAGCCTTGCAGCTGATGCGTGATTTTTTTGAAACTTTTGCTGTGCATCTCTCTGGCATTTTTGCCAGTGATGGGTATAGGGTATAGCACTTGGGACAACAGGGTGTTCAAACGATCTCAGGCTCACTGGTGTAGTTCCAGTAGATGGTTTGAATGTCCCTAGGAATCTGAAGTTTTAGAACCTGAACAGGGATTCCCTGTGCAACCAAGGCTACCTGCAGAAGCTCCAAAGCAGTGGTGAGGATAAATTGAAGAGCCTTCAGAATAGTGTTTTCAGTTTCATGGCTGACACCAGCCTTCAGATTCAGCCAGACGAGCAAGGCCGAACAGAGCTGGATAATGAGAGTGTTGTCGATCACAATGCCTATGAACAACAGGTGTTTCTTCATTCAGCAGGAAAATCATCCACAAGAATGTTGTGCACCCGGTGAGCTCCCTGATTTATCCTTGCCATCCTCCTCCTCATCGAAAAGTTCTTCAACACCGACAGAGTGGGAATTGTGGGCTTTGGCATAATCCAGTGAATGATTGGCAGCTGCCGCAATTTTGTGGAGCTGACAGCGCTGCTGAGTGACTTTATGCCCTGGTATTTGCTGGCCATCGATGATAACCCAGTGCTGGATGCACTCCGGGCAGATGCAGACCACCTTCTTGCCCATAGAGCAAGTGAGTGGGAAGGCAGTTGGGTTTCAATCACTGTTGTTCGTTGGCCTTATATCACATTCACAGACCAACATTAATCAGTGCATCTGTCAATCTATCCAACTTCAATCAAGGAATTTTGTTTAAAACATTGCCCATTCACAACCCTGTGTGAGCAAGATAAATCAACTCCCGACACTGTATTGATCCGCGGTGAAGTCGGTTACTTCGATTAGACCTGAAGCCGGCATCCAAACAATATTATATAAGAACAAAGGGAAAGTGATCGTGTGTGCAATGCCATGGCAAGTGTTGGCCACACGCCATGAACCCACGGCCGCAGCACTTGCCCGCAGTGTTACCAGATTAGGTAACTCCCCCTATTTTCCAATGATACCTTGCTCAATTGGCCTCTTAACAGAGTCCAAAGCTCTTGAAAAAATCTGGAGTGTTTTTGGAATGATTTAATATGTATTTTGGTACTATTTCTCTGATAAAAATCCGGCCAATTAATGGGCTAGTGTATATTCCTCTTTCAGTCTCTCCTAGAATGACAGCTCTCTGTTGCTTACATTTTATTCAAACTTGTGGTGTAGCAAGTGCTATTCCCACGTATCTTTAGTAGTGGGTATTGGGGCGCCCTCGAGAGGTTTTTTTCATCACGCATGACCATGTATGGAGTGTTACTGCTGTGACCATCCCATATGGAGGTTTGGCCGACCATATGGAGATTTGCTTTACTTATTCAGATATGTCATGTGCGATGTCTCCCTTGTGTCTCACTTTAATTTCTGATAATAAACTGAGACACCTCGTTGTCTATTATAATCTAGTTGGCCGATGCAGATCCCGATGTCCCTTCGAGCTGCCCTGACTTTTCATCCCCATGTCTATTCTCCTCAATGGCTTTCTGTGCATGAATCTCCACTAGGAGAGAGCTAGTGTGTGACACGGGTACAGGTAGACCCGCGGTATTTTCTCACAGGTGTGTGCAGGTCCCGGTCTGGCAGGTACCGCGAGTGCCGCCACCGGTTTTTACCCGCTGTAACTGTCACCTGTCACACATGTCACTGACCATCGCCACCTCTGCACTTGCTCTGACCCTTGCACCCGTCT
Source organism: Mycena sp. CBHHK59/15 (assembly GCA_029204085.1). Classification (NCBI taxonomy): domain Eukaryota; kingdom Fungi; phylum Basidiomycota; class Agaricomycetes; order Agaricales; family Mycenaceae; genus Mycena; species Mycena sp. CBHHK59/15. The sequence goes on from JARGXW010000586.1 coordinate 41,619, forward strand.
GCTGACTCGCAGACGCTTACACCCCTCACACCCGACCATTCACCCACCGCATGACACGACCCGGGGCTTCTCACTCGTAGGCACTGTCGGAAATTTGTAATATTTCTTGTCAGGGGTTGTATGGCCTTGTAAGGCCATAATAAGATCGGCTCTTATAATAACTTATATCAATAAAGATCACTTGTAAGATTATGTGATTTTGGACAATAAACAGCGCAGACAGCGATGGGAGGCATGAAAAGGGCGAGGCGCTGCGTATGGGGGGACCGTGGACCCGGGTGCATGCATAGCAGTAGCGGGGAACAGCTCAAACTGCAAAATAGTCCGATATTGCAAGATGCGGGGGTCATTGTAGACATTTACCTGTATTGTTTAACAAGTGTTATAAGGTTCTTATAATGTAAGTCTCTTATAAGGCAAAATATAAATTTCTGACAGCTACATGCCTCTGAGTAGACTCGCCACATCACCTGTGCACAGACTCGTCCCGATACGCACCGCGCAAGTGGCTCTGCTCTACAGCTGCTCCCCAGGCGCCCACCTGCCAACTTGCCCAACACCTGGCACTTGCACTTCGCTGAGCGTGCCCTGATAGCATGCCTGCCTGACTTGCACACTCACTCTCCAGCACCCACACATGTGTGGCTGCCTTCCACTTGTCTCGACTGCGCCGGCGACTGACAACTGGAGCTACAATACTGCCGTCTCATGCACTGTAGCTCCCCCGCTCCGTCACATCTCTTGTGGCTCACTTGGCCTGGGTCCGCCCTGCCGACTCGGGCTCGTTTCATGCCGTCAATGGTGCTCGACCCAATGCAAGGTCCCTCTCCCAGGGTCGGTGCCGACTTGCGCTTGCAGGTGGTGTTGTTCGGCCAGCTCATGTGTTCAGGCAATCCCCACAAGACATCATGTCAGGCGTGAACACCACCATCATTGGTGTGCAGCACTGCTGAATGCAATGTCGCGAATGACGCACCGTGCGCATGTAGAGTGGTGTGGGTTGGGCTCACCCACAAGCGCTGAGCACTTCCAACTGGACATGTCCCACACTCAGCGGACATGCCTTTGATTCGCCCGGGAGTGTGAGTGTACCCAAGTCAGTGTTATTCGTCGTCCTGCATGGTTCGGACACAGACATGCACCGCTCTCCCTCAGTGCCCCGCACCTATAACTCACCACTTGACTCAGAACTCAGTCCTCACCTGCTCATCCTTCACTGGTCATTGGTCATCCTTTGCGCTTGGAGGCATTGCCGACAGGTCGCCTCTCGGCTATGTCTCAATGACGAAAGCCGTTGGGTAGATGAATGTGGGTTGGCCTCCTGGTGCGTTGCCCATCAATTTCTTTCATGCCACGTACTTATTCCCCTCCCACTTGTTCCCTCCCATTTCCCCGAAGCCCTCAAACGAAACACCTGACCTGATGGGCACGCCCTGTACTGCATCCAGCCGATTCGTGTGTGACACATCTCCATGCCATGCAAGCCCTTCCAGGACTGCAAATCGGTGTCCAGTCGCCATTGGTCAGGGACGCTGTGAGGCTGCACTATGTTTGCCCACTGTTGCGACATAATCCGTGGTGTAGTCCGACCAGCGACCAGGATCACTCCGCCACACTCTGCAATCGTCTACAACCTAGTTTGCATCGTCCGCCGGCCCCAGAGTCTGACTACGACCGTGTCCGATGAGCAACTACACCGTCCGCTGGTGCCAGGATCATTCCGCCATGCTCTGTGATCGTCTACGACCAAGTTTGCATCGTCCGCCGGCCCCAGGATCACTCTGCCACACTCTGTGATCATCTATACATCGTCCACCGGCTCCAGAGTCACTCTGCCACGCTTCGCGACTGTCTATGACCGAGTCCGACCCACCGTCTGCTGGCTCCAGGATCATTCCACCACACTCTGCGATCACCTACAACCAAGTTCGCATCGTCCGTCGACTCCAGAGTCACTCCACCTACAAGAAACACCACGAACATTTCCGACATGTCGGACAAAGACATATGCAGTCCGCTGGCTATGGTTCTGCACACTAGGAAATCAGTCTGTAGGCTCATACAATGATTCCGCACAGCTGGGAGGGAGAGCGGGAAGAGGGGGACCTGTTCCCGATTGTTGGAAAGATGAATGGAGTTATCGGAATAGGGGAAAATCACATGGACTTTAGAAGACCAATTCCGACCAACAATTACACGGTCCGCACACTCGCAGAGTCACTCCACCTACAAGAAACACAACACGAATGTTTCCGACATGTTGGACGAAGACATACACAGTCCATTGGCTCATAGAACCATTCTGCACGCTAGGAAATCAGTCCGCGAGCTCATACAATGATTCTGCACAGCTGGGAGGGAGAGTGGGAAGAGGGGGACCTGTTCCCGATTGTCGGAAAGATGAATGGAGTTATCGGAATAAGGGAAAATCACATGGAGTTTAGAAACAGTATAAATACCACTCACTGTATCTGGAGAGATCATCTCCAAACTCCCCCGCTTTCTGCTACTGTCCTAGACTAGAGTGGAAAAGTAGGAACCTGCCAATCTATAGAGTTCACTGGTCACCAGGGGCTCTCTTCTTTACTCATCTTCCATTCTGAACAAGAATAATCCCCAGAAGTGTTGTCCTTTAGGCCCTTCACAAAACTCTTCAGTCCTCTCCAGGTCCTGAGAGGCACTGTCCACCAACAGATTTTATACCGTGAAGCTCCAAAAGAGCTCCGGTATGGCACCAGTTCTTGGTACAGATCCATTCTGACCCCAAACGACTGCGCGGAAACAAATCAATTACCCAGATCCATTCTCCACTTCAGATCCTGTCAACAATATTAGTGTTTCGAAGTGTGTGGACTCTCCGAGGAGCCATCCACATCCTTCACGTAGTCTGTTGAAGTATCCGCCTTCTATGTTTAATCATTCGCGGTACCGTGGAGCGCGATCGGAGACCTGCAGACATCATTTTTCTGTTTGCTTTCAAAAGCGGACAGTGTCCATTCCATTAAAAGAAACCCATAAAAACTACACAACCTTGGAGGCTTACGAAGCGAACCCGCATCGTGACAAAGGCTTTTTAACAGCTCTGCCTGTAGAACGGAATTCACCGTCTATCCTCCAAGAAGGCCCCAGATTCGTATCAACATATCCGGTGAAGGATTCAGGTCTAGAAAGGGCGACCTAGTGCTTCCTACGCGAGTGGAGACGATTCCGCCGTGTACCAGTAGTGCGAAACAAATATTATTGGAAAATCCGGACCCCATCGGACGGATCATAACTATTACACTAACCAACTAACTTTAATCCACACAGGGAATTTTAACAAGCACAAAACTGAAGCCCTCCATCACAACAGAAAGCTGTAAACTGTATTCACTCTAGAGGACGAACACTACTCTACTTGTAAATACTACCCTGCATCTAGTAGAACCGCAGTCCACACCACAACACCAACCACCCTCCATGCCCAAGTTCGCCTGCATGTCCATCCCGTGCATACCAGTGACCCAACTCGACACAAACCTGGTCGCATACATCCCGATCAGTCACATCAAGCGCAATTGCGTTAACCGTGTGAGTTGGGATGTATCTGAGCACTGCGAGGTGGCACACAGAGGACAGGTGATGCGTGGACTTGAGCATGTGGCACAGATTCAACCGTGACACAGTGAGGGTTAGAAATAATAGTTGCACAACCTGTAAATTCAAACCAAATTAAATATTCTCCAAGCCTTTCTTTATCAAACCCTTGGGTTCATGCCCAGGTATACCGTGGTGAGACGACCCGTGGGTTTTGAGGGAGTACTGCAGGCACAAACCCAGATGTGAATTCAGATATTTTCTCAAACTCGGTGACCTAACATTTTGCCAATGTTTGTTTTTTCTGTCCCCAAAGGGCATGGAAAACGAACATAGGGTCCTTTATATTGAGAAGACCATAAAAATCTCCTCTGGAAATCCAGAGCTCAAGCATTCAGAACACTGATACGTGGGCTCTGCCACGGAGCGGGCCTACTGGTACTTATTCAGTAGTTAGATGAGATCTATTGTTATCAATTTTATATTCTTTGCCAATTTGGCCACGCAGAATGAATTCTATACCGAAAATTAATTGGTTTGGGCATATCAAAGCTGTAAATCAAAATTCTGCAATTATAGTTTAAAAGAAGAGACCCATGCTATTATATTTCTCCATTCAAAGTAGACCTCAAAGTGGACAGAGGAGCCAGGACGAAGCTCTACCACTTGATGGGCAAACATCGGAGTTTGAATTTGGCGGAGCATTGCTGACCACCAGAACCTGTGATTTTGATGCCGGCTGAACCAAACATGTGCAACTACAAAAACGACTTTTCCTTTGTACATGTTTACTGTGTGACAGCGCAAGCCCCGTGTAACTTATGACTGGATTGAAGTAGATCCATCTTATCTTATCTACCATGTGATAGTCAACTGCCGGCCAACTGCCAGCCAACTGCCGTGCATAAGCCACGGTGGCATATGGATTCATATGCCATGGATCATGCCCCCTGTGACAGCCACTGCAACAAAGGTCATTCCGAAATCTGCAAGTTGGAACAGATAAAAAGTGTGCTGGGACTGAGTCTGTTCTCATCAGACCATAGTCTGATATCCCGCTTGTCTGCATGGCATCTTGAACAAAATCCAGCACCCATGAGCTTGACATCAAACATTTCTTCCCGACAGCAACTCGAGATCCCGGCTGCATCTAATACCTCATTTGTCTTTGTTAGACACTGTGCGGCCAACTGTGCACCAACAGGTGGGTCGCGAACCACCGCATATGCCTGTCATCGTTTTGCCAGACATTCCTGACAGTTGGTGTGTACAGTGTCATTGGGTACAGTAAAGGCTGTGACGCTGGCCTCGTGGTTACCACTGAAGGCCTGTGCATGAGGTATGTGTCAAGTTAGAATTTACTTTGTCTGTGGAAACTGACCTCTTTACTCAGCAGTCGTTCTTTGTCGTGATTGCCTAGATGCAGCAGCGCTCTGACAGTCCATGACTCCATGTACACCACCTGAAGAGTGCACATGAATATGCTGAGTTCACTGTCCCCGTCCATTCGAAATGCTGACTCTTTTTTATCTGTGCAGATCCAAGGAGCAGGTGTAACATTTATCCATTTGCATGTGCGCAGGTGTGAATGGAAGGAACAACACACCCATGGCCAAGTCCAGTCAGTGGTTCTCAGAGAGTCACACGCACCCTCGCTGACCCACACATTCAGTTGCCCGACTTCGGATTGTTGTGCATGTGTCTGGCTTTGGGCTGTGTGCTTGATGTGCACTATTGTCAAATCCTGGTGTCTTGCCTGGTGTCTTGCCTGCCTGCACCCGTGTTCACCTAAATGCGAAAACGCGGCCACTTGGTTTGCTTTCGCCGTGCTACCATATGTCTTCAGAAACTTCTTACCAGACCTTCACTGTAGCTTCACAAGGCATCAAATGTCAGAACACAACTGTGTGTTTTATGAGTGAGTTAGATCCATGTCCTTTAATTGCATGTTCAATATTTTGTATGCAGCTCAAGATCGAGTTTATTAGCCAATCATAGAGGTAACAGGCATAAGTAAGTTACCGGCTGATGACCTCTGCTTCTACTCTCTGAACCACTTGCACAAGCCATGGGCACCGCTACTACTAGGCTACAAACTGCCTGTCATGTTCTGACTTGGATGTGCAGGCTCCAGCTGCACCCTGCCTCAATTCAATTCGATGCCCGGGTACTCCTTGAATTGCAGCAGTGCTGCTTGCGTACACCAGGAAGCCAACACCGACACGAGAGCAGGACCTGTGTGTGCTATGCTCCGAGTCATTCACACCGAGGCATTGTCATGGGTGGGTGCAAGTGCACATGGAGGCAAGCCAAAGTGGGTATAGGCTGTGGGTTCAAGCGCGCATTCAGTAGGGTCCAAACTGTTGGCAGTATTTGAAATGGCTCAGAGGTCAGAAATTGACCTCAAGAAAAATCTATTGCAAATGAACAATGGTCAAACAAAATCTAATCGGGTTATTTAGCTTGTGTACTTTTTTGCCCTAGGAACATGTCAAAAAAAAAGAACCTCATTGAAATGTAATTGGGAAGGATTCAGGTGAAATATCTCCCCTGTCCCCACTCAAATCTGGTTCCAAGTAAGGTGATTTCCAATTTATACGGAACAAGACAACAAAGCAAAACTAACCTCAGATACCTTTAATATTGCCATCGAATCTATAGGATGCTTGCAATGGGACGCCTGTGGTTAATATATAATTCCCCAAAGGTCATGACGACAATGAATGGCATGATTATTGATGTACAATCAGCCTGACTCGGAGCCAGGTAGGTAAGTAGGTAGGATTACACGGCACAGTCTCGCCCAACTGGCCATTTGTATTGTGCAACTGAGTGAACACCTCAATAGCTAGCAGGAGTTGAAGTCGGAGGACCAGAGCCACTCAACTGTACATACCAGCGATAACATTGCTTCCCTGTCCATTACATTATACCATCATAAGACTAATGCACCCTCTTCTCACGCTTTCTCCCCTCCCCTCCCCCAAACTAATAGATAAATAGAAGGGCTTCTTCACAACCACATGACCCAGTACTTACGCTTCCTGTCTCTGAGTCTCTTCCCATGGCTTTCCACTCATCGGATCTGCCACAAGATTTCTCCTGCTGGTTCGCTTTCGGTCACCATTCATATGGACAAATTGAATGCCACGGTGGGCTAGACGCGCGGATCGTCTCACGGATGTCGCGAGAGGATCGCAGGAGGAAGCAGGAAAAGATGATTTATTGATGTGACTACGCGGGAAACCTGCCCGAAACCCCGCATGCTCTAGCCAAACACGCGCAAACAACCCCTGCGCGCCCTACTGCATGTACCCCCCTCCTCAAGGCGACGTCCCCGTCGCCCTGTGCCGCGTCGCGAGACGCCTGACGCCCTGCATCCTTCGCGCCCGTAGCCTAGCGCCTATCCCTCCCTCAGCCTCTTTCTCGACCTGGTCTTCCTCCGCCGCCCTCTGACCCGCTCCGCCGTCTTCATCGTCTGTTTCCCACTTGGTGTCCCTGGAGTCGGCCTCGTCTTCGGCAGCCTTGCGCCTCTTCTCGTCGTCGTCGCGCGCCTTTGCCTCGTCCTCCCTGCTTGGATCCGGTGCTTCCAATACCGCTCGGCCATCCACCCTCGGGCTCTCTCCCGTTGCCTCCCCCGCCCGCCTGGCCGCCTCATGCGCTTCCAGCGAGGAACCCTCCGGTGCTGCGAAGGGCCGCAGGCGCCGTGCGTTGTATTCTCCATCTAACTCATCCCCGTAGATCGTTTCAATAATGTAGGAATTCAATATACGCGCCTTGACTCTTAGTGCTCCGCTCCACTCCGGCAGTATCTTCTTTGTGGTGAGGAATGTCTTCTTGTACTTCGGGTCGAGGACCTGGACCAGATCCCCGGGCGCGAACATGACCTCGCCGCTCCTCGAGCCGAGCACGCGCTTGTCGAACGCGGCTTTCCGCGCCTCGCCGTGCTTGACTGCCCGCGCGTAACCGTCGAACCGCTGCTGATCGGCGTAGACCCGCTGGTTGTCGATGTCATCCAGTGTGATCTCGGCCGACGCGTTTTCCACGCCCGTTTCCGCGGTGTTGATCACCATCGCGAAGAACAACTCATTCGGCGTGTGGTCCAGGGCCCTAAGAATGCGGTTGTTCATATGAATATCGCGTTTTCAAAGTGATCGGGCCAGTTAGCAGGTAGGTGTTCCCATTTTTCAATCTTCTTCCACCCCTCCTCCCCGAGATTCGGCGCGCAAAGCCGTTTTAGCACCGCCAGAAGAATCTTGTTGGTCCCTTCGACCAAGCCGTTCACCCATGGCGAATACTTCGCCACTACGTGCGTCTTCACGCCGTATTTCCGCACAGATTTCGCACGTCGACGTTATCGAAATGGCTCCCCCCATCCGTCTGGAACGTCTCCCACGGCGCGTAGGCGTTGAACATTGAGCGCAATGCGCCCGTCGTCGTGCTGGCTGATCCGTGCGTTTTGTATTTGAATCCGAAGATATGCTGAGAGGCCACGTCGAGGTATAGGCCGATCTCCTTGTACCCGCCGCGACCTTTCGGCATTGCGCAGTAGTCTCCCACAAGCAGTTCGAATGGATGCCGCCTTGTTATGGGCTGTAACAAAGTGTGAATGTGTGCCGCTCCGAAATTTAAGCATTCACCGCAGTTTTGAATGGCGCTCATTATGATCTTGTCGAGCGCCGGCGTTTTGAATTTATCTGTGAGTTTTAGTTTCATGGCATCGCGCCCCATGTGCCCCCCTGCGCGGTGCTCTCGTTCCGCCTCGGTTCTCATCTCCCCCGGGTTAGGCATTCCACACGCGCCCGTGCCCGACGGCCCGAGCACCCGCCAACATGCCATAGGCGCCCTCCCTCGATCATGTACTCACGCGCTCTATGCTTCGCGCGCTCCGTAGCCCGCGCGTCGCCGCCTTTCGCGATCAGTTCCAGCGCCGCGATCGCCTGCGCAAACACCGGAACGCCCGCGAAACGCACCTTCAGCGCCGGTACGTCTCCCACGTCCGTTATCGTATAGAGGTCGAAGATGAGCCCGCTTGTTGCGAACCAGTCGCATCCACCGACCACCCGCTACCATCTTCCTCCGTCCTTTCCACGTTGGTGTACTTGCGACTCAGTGCGTCGCCCGTCCGGCCCGGGAGATGGCGAATCTCCCGAATGTCGTGGCCCATCACCGCCTCTAGCCATCGCGCGTGCGTTGTTGACAGGTTCGTGCTCATTACCGTGTCCCGCAGCGCCTGGCAGTCCGTTTCTACCTCGATCGGGAAGCCGTAGGTCGTATCCGCAAACTTGTCCAACGAGTACTTGAGCAGGTATGGTTTGTAGCGCTCTTCCGCGAGCGACGTGCGCTTCGACGCAAAACCTATGGGGTGCAATCGGTTAACCGTACGCCCGTTCGGCATAAGGGTGTCGAAGCGCTGGCATAACATGCCGCCAAACCCTTCCTTGGATCCGTCCGTCGTCACCACGAACGGCCGCCCATCGAACATCGGGCCCTTCAGCACCGGTTCCGACGTTAGCGCCGCTTTTAACTGGACGAACGCCGCCTGCTGCGTCGGACCCCACTGCTTCCGCAACTCCACTGCGCGCATGCGCCTGCGCCATTCACCCTTCGACCCCGCTCCCCCTACCTTCGCCAGCCGCTCGAGGTCCGTGAGCGGTTGCGCGATACAGGCGTAGTTCTTGATCAGTCCCCGGAAATGGCCACATAGTCCGAGGAATGACTTGAGATTGAGCAGGTCGTGGGGTGTTTTCCAATCCACAATCGCCGTGAGCTTCGTAAGGTCGGGCTTGATCCCATCTGGCCCCACCCGGTTCCCCGCAAAAGTCGCCTCGGTCATGAAGAATTGCATCTTGGAGGCTGAAAGAGAAAGCTTGTGCTTGCGCACCCTGCAAAAGATTGCACGTAAGTCTTCCATTTTCGTCTCGAAATCGTCCCCCGCCGTTCCGCCGTCATCCACGAACAGCTGGATCTTCGTCCCAACCATGTCGCCCAGCACTCCCCCCGTCGCCATGCTAAACGTCGACGGGGCGCCTGTCAGCCCGAGGGGCATCTTCAGGTACGTGAAATACCCGCGCCCTTCCACGTAAAAGCACAGATATGGCTGTATGGCCTCCGCCGTAGCACACGCGTAAAACCCCTTCGCAAAGTCAAATACCGTCAACCAGCGGTGTCCCGAGAGCAATCCTTGCTTGCGCTGAATGTCCCCCTGCGGCATTGGCGCCACCTTCGTCTTGCCATTCAGCTCCCGATAATCGTGGCAGACGCGCCACGACGGCTTCTTCACGTCGTCCGTCTCCGGCTCCTCCACCGGCCGTGGAGACAAGTCGAAGCTAGGCGGCAATCCGGCCGCGACGCACTGGTCATTAATCTGGTGTTGCAGCTCCAGAATCGTTCGCGTTTTCCCATTCTGGTGAGCTTTCTGCGCCAATGTCGTAGGTGATACGCACTTGACGTCCCGCACATCCACGCTCCCGATGATTCCCGACTTCACCATTTCGTCGATAACACCGTTGTACCAGAGCTGTTGCGCCGGCGTCGTTGGTCTTTGATGCACCTTGGTGCGGAACGTCGCGTCCGCGGGTATGTTCATATTGTGCTCCGCGCCTGGTATTGGTAGTACTTCCTTCATTGACAATGCATAGCAGTCAGCGAACTCAGATATGAAGTCGCGCACCGTGCCCCGCTGCGCGTCCGTCAAGTCGGGCCCGATAGTTACTGCGTCGAGTACTGCGCTAACGCGCCGCGGATTGAATGGGTCCGTCTGCCTTGTGAACAGGGACGCGTCTTCGCCCGGGTCGATCTCCGGCTGCTCCGCGCCCTCATCTGGCTCATCAGCCCCGATGTGGTACACCGGCACGCCTCTCGCATAAGCCACAGCCGATACCCGTGCCAGGTACGCGCCGAACGCGCTCGGCGTCCCAGTCGCAAGGTCCTTCCATGCGGCATCTTCCTCCGCTGGGTCAGGCATGTCAGACACCACGTTGCACGGGATATCAGTTAGACTGGGTACTCCCCTCTCGGGGGATTGCGCGTCATCCCCCACTGCGTCGTCGCGCGCCACCCTCCGCTGCCGCGCCGTCTTCCCGTGCACCCGCACTTCGAACCGCAGTGCGCACGGCGGCATCCAACAGGACCATCTCGACTCGTCCTCGTATTGCGCCACCCGCTCGTTGCTGGCCCGTACCCGCTCGTCTTCCCGCCGCTCCGCGTCCTCTTCCGCCCTCCTGGCCCAGACTCGTTCCCTTCGCCGTGCTCTCATGCGGTCCTTGTTCTCGCGCAATCCATAACGCTGGCACCGTAGCCAAAACCGCCGGTGGAACTGTGCGGGCAAAGCAACGTCAGTGATGAGCGCTTCATCGAGCGCATTCGCCAGCACTGGTACGTCCTTCGGCGGGGATCCCGTGTCCCCGCTAACCGCCTCTCCCGGGTTCCCCGTAGTCCTCGCCGCTCCCCCTTGCGCCGCGAGCGCGAGGACTCCCCATAACAGCACCACCGCTGCCAGCCGCACCGCGTGTGCAACGCTCTGCGACGCGTCCCGCTCCCGCACACTGTGTTCTCCTCCTGCTCGTCCCGCGCCGTCTTCGTCGCGGTCTTGGATGTCGTGCTGCTCGCCACGTCCGTCTCTACCAATGGGATCCCGTCAGTATCAACGTTAACGCTCGGCGCAGCCCAGCAGTGGACTTCCCTCGAGGGGGATGGCAAATCCCCCGTCGAGTCCGCTTGTGCCTCTTCATGTGCTTCGTCGCACTCCGCGTCGTCCACCGGTGCGTTATTCGCGCCCTTTTGCTCGTGCTGGTCAACACTTTTCTCCACTCGATCACAGGAAATTGGGACTCGCCTAACAGGGGGTGCGCTACCTCCCCCTGCTGGTGTTATGCGCGTCTTCGGGTCCAAGAACACCGCCAGCACACTGCCGCGTGCCTCGTCCCACAGGCTCATTCGCCTAATCCGATTCTCGACGACCACAACCTTGCCCTCCGCGCCCGCTACCACTATGGTGTCCATCGCATAGTCGTGGATGGCCTTGAACGCTTCCAGCATCGGCTTCCCAAAGAGAAAGGACCACGAGCCGCCGCTCGGGAAGACCTCGAACGCCGCCCAAACCCGAGCTCCACCAAACCGCACGAATCCTTCCCAGAACCCGCGCGACGGTATCAGCGCCCCGTTGGCCATCCTAAGCGTCTTCCCAGAATGCCGCAGGCTCCCCAGCCTGTGCTTCTCCCCCTCGTACATGGTCGTGCACATCGCGCATACCATCGCCCCGTCGTCCTCCAGCGCCCGCATCCGCACCAACTCCCCCCTCGGTCCTTCTAACTCAATCCCGCATATGAACGGCACGCTCGCGCGTATCGGCCCTCACTCAATGCCCACCGTGTAAAGGTCAACGATGTGGAGATTAGCATGAGGGTACATGGGGGTCAACATATTACTACGGACTTCGGGGCCAGACGGCACGTCCTCGAGCGATGGCTCATCGCGCCCGAGGACCATCTCCGGCTTCTTCTGCTCTTCGGGGGCTGCCCGAGCATCTTTCTGGACAGCCCCTAAGCATTTCCCTGCTCCTCGACTTCCTCGAAGCGCCCCTCGTCTCCTCCAAACAGCCTCCCGTAGTCGTCGGTTTCATACGACGCGTATCCGACCATCCGAACTGCCGCGGGTGCCTCCCTCAGAGCCTGCGTCGCAACTCGGCGCCACTGCTGCTCCTTCGGGCTGAGACACTGCTCGCGCGGTGCCTGGCACTGCTGCCGGAAGTTGGTGTGGTCACCGCGACCGCAACGAAAGCATTCTCCCGTATTGACGGGCGCGCACCCTGGGCGAAGCGGGTAGGGTCTGTCGATGGTGACCTGGACGTTCCCGTGCGTCCGGAACCACTGCTGCTGCTGGTCCCCGTGCGCTCAGCGGCCTGCCTCGGTATCGGGGTGGTGGATGATGCGCGCAATAGCCTCGAGGAATATGCGGCGATCGTTCCCCGTCAGCGGCTGCTGTACCGCGGCGGGCTGGTAAGGCGCGCGCGGGGCTTGCGGTGGGTACGGCGCGCGCGGCGCTGGGGCCTGGTATGGCGCGGGTGGGCTGCAAACAGATTCCCTTGGCCGCCTCCTGCGGCTTGGAATGTGTTTGCCGCTGGTACCCAGCGCGCTTGATTCGGCGCCGGCGCGCTGATCCTCGCGTTGGTGAGTTGCGCACGAATCCCTGCTGTGGGCGATGCCTGCGTTCCCGTCCTCTGCTCCACCAGCCTCGTGAGCTTGTCCCTCTCCTCCTTCTCCTCTTTCTTCTCCTTCATCTCCTGCTCCAGCTCTCCCGTGTCGACGTCCCTAATGGCCTTCGCGAACGCGGCCCAGTCCGCATGCAGCTTCGCGATCTTCGTGCGCAGCGGTCCCGGGAGTTCGCGCCGGACCTGCTCGATGTACGTCGTCGTCATGGCGACGCCGGCTTTCGCTGCGAGGCGCAGCATCTTGTTGGCCCACGCGTGGTGCGCCCAGACGTCGTGGTCCGCAAGCTTAACCTTCGTCCCCAGCTCTTCCATCGTGAGCCGGGCTTTGAGCAGATCCGTGGCGTATTCCGCCTGCGTGGGTTGTACGGTCGCTTCCGAAGGGTACTGCGTGTCGAGCGCCACGTCGATGAGGTCCATGTCCGCGCGTGTCGCCGCGGGGAGCTTCGCAAACCACTCGTCTGCCTCGCTGCCCGGCACGAGGTACATCTTGAATGCTTTCGCCTTATCGGCGCTGCTCGTTGTCACTTTGACGTCGCGGTGAAAGCCCGCAAGAAGCTTTGCGCGGACATCTTCTCCGTGTCGCCATCCCAAGCGTCGATGGGCATTGCGTCGTAGTCGTCGTCGGGGTGATAAGCGTGGGGGTGATGATAACAGGTGCCCGAAGAAGTTCTTCGAACGTCGGCAAGCGGTCGTCGCTGGAGCTCGCTGACAACGAGGATGGGGTGCTGGGTGGAGTGTCCCAAGGTGTGCCGTTCTCAGGCGTCCGTACGGTGCTCGGATCTGACTCGGCGCGCGGTGTAGTTTCGCGTGTGCTTGAAAATCTCCCGTTGCTGTCTCTCGTCGGTCGCGTTCTCGGTGCCAGCGTACTCGTTGTCACGTAGTCCCGTAGTTCGAATCTCACTCTCCATCACCAGATGGGCTAGACGCGCGGATCGTCTCACGGATGTCGCGAGAGGATCGCAGGAGGAAGCAGGAAAAGATGATTTATTGATGTGACTACGCGGGAAACCTGCCCGAAACCCCGCATGCTCTAGCCAAACACGCGCAAACAACCCCTGCGCGCCCTACTGCAACGGTGAAGGTACAATGGCTCAATCAGATTCTCAGAATGCTCATATTCTCAGAATGCTCATATTGTTCTGATGTCCAGCTGAATCGAGGATACGCACCATCCCCCACGGGATGATCATATGCATCCATGATCGGCCAGCTGAACCGAAGAAAATCGGACAGTGCTTTGGTCCTAGAGGACGTGGTATGGAAATGCGGCACACATATTTTATGGTCTGGTTTAACAATTCTCACTGCTCTGGACCTGGACACTGATCTGATCACCCGATCCCAGGTCGGTGAAGAAGCTGTACTGGAGGTGCGTCTTCAATATGTCTCCCACTTTCGTCACCGCAGAGACAACAAATGGCAGCCATCGAATGAGAAGGAGTTGGTTCATTGTCACAGAAAAGTAAGCACTCCTTGCGACCTTGCACTCAATCCATTCTTCACACTGTCGGGAAGAGCATTATGCTGCCAGTGACGAAGCTGCAAGCACTAAACTCTGGGCAGTGTACGTCTCAGACGCTGAAAAGTATGATAAAGCTCTTCTGGAGAGTTGGAGGAGCGATATGGATGGAATGCTGATATTTGTAAGTAGTCTGCTATCCGATCAACACACAATTTAACATGAGCCGTCAAGGCTGGACTTTTCTCAGCCAGCCTTACTGCATTCCTCATCGAAAGCTACAGGAATCTGAGTCCAGACCTCGAATCTACGACAGTCCTTCTTCTCAATCAAATATCGCATCAGCTGGCAGCCGTGGCCAACGGGACCACAGTTACTTCACCGACACCAGCTTTGTTTACCCGGGTGTGGAAATTGCTTCTTTGCAATGGACTTTGGTTTGTCAGCTTGGCTCTCAGTCTTATGTGTGCTTTGGTTGCAACTCTCTTGGAGCAATGGGCATGGGAATTTCTCCACAGAGCGGAAATATGCTTGGCCCCGGTCGTATGCACCTGAATATTCTTCTATCTCTATTACGGATTGAAGAACTAGGTGGACTTGATCCCTCTGCTTTTGCACACCTCCCTGATCTTCTTTTTTGGGGGACTGGTTGCCTTTTTGGCACCTGTCAATAAAATCATCATGGTGCTCGTAGCTGCTCTCCTGGGTTTCGTCACAAGCATATATTTGGCTTTCACCATACTCCCTCTCATCTACCTCAGCTGTCCATATTGAACACCATTTTCAAACATGCTCTGGCATGTCCGTCAAGACCTGCACTCATCACACCATCAGCAGAGCGCCTCTGAGGATGAAGACACGTGGAACATACATCCACCACAATCAGAAACGATTGTGGAAACCATATACCGGTGTGCCACTGAAGGAACCATGGAGCAGGAGACTCGCGACCGTTGTGCTCTGATTTGGACAATGAAGTCATTGTCAGATGATGTCGAATTAGAGCCATTTCTTGAGGGTATACCAGATGTCTTGTAGGGAACTCATAGTGAGCTTCATGCATATGTGGGACATATCACAGAGCTTGTCCACAACCGAGACACTCTCTTGTGGTTTCGCATCCAGGGGCTACTCCACAGATCACACAGCAGAATGCTGTCCTCAGTGGCCACGACATGCTGTCAAATTACCTGCTTCAAGGTGCTTTCTGCCATAGCAAGTTTGGCAATCCATGCTAATTCCCCACAACAACAGGCTTTCACCAACCTCTCTCTCTTCTGTAGGATTTTGAATCCTACTGTCACACATTACTCGGTTCCTGCCCATGCACTTATTGCATGGAGTGCGTTTTGTGTGTTCAAGACCCAGGTCGCAGATGTTGTCAAGGATCTTGTGCATACCTGTGTCACAGAGAGCTTCCCAGACATTGGCACTGTGTGCCACTGCTTAGGCAAGTTGTACGAGTGCGAAGTCTTCCAGTTCCTTCCCTTCCTCTTTCGCTGGATGTGGTCAGAGTACCTGCACCAACTTGCAAATATTAAACTCACTGATGATCTGCTCTTTGTGAAAAACATGCTGCAGAGTTTCCATGTCTTTTGCACCAACATCAACCATATCATACTGTTTGACTACCTGGAAGCATCAACATCTTTGGATTCTCTCCCATACCAATTCAAACACACCATATCTCTCATCCAACCTCAGGATACACCCTGTTCCTATCCTGCTCAATCACATTTGGCATTGCTCATCACTGGAATTGTATCCGAACATCTGGAAAAGATGAACAATACTCCAGAGGCTCACTGGATTGACAAAATCCTTAGTATTTTAGTTGCATCTTGGCAGCCATATGACCATGGGGATTTGTGAATTCCCTGCAGTATAATTGGTTACTTGATTCAGTGTAACTCTGATGCTGCTGTAAAGCATGTAGTTATGAACTACAGCTGCACCTTTCTCTGGTCATGCATAGTGGCAACTCTGGGCCCTGCTGATGATTGCAAGATCACAGACATCACGTTGACAGAGGCTTTGACTGTACTGTGGCATCTATGTATAGTCCAGCCCTTCGACCTTCCATCGCTATCTGTTTAGGAGTCTACTCTCGCTGCGGTCATCAGTGCAGGCTCTTCCCCCATCTCCTTGTCCGTCATCCCACTAATCAAATCTAAAATCTTGGATTGCATGCCTCTCAGGAGTGGAAGAACAACATGGGCAATCAGGGAAAACACACTAACTCGACTTGGGCATCCAGTCTTTCCTCAAGAAACAGCGGTTCAACCTGAATTGGAGACTGAATCCGACAGCAAAGTTCCTCAAGTGCAATTTTCAGGATTTGACGATGTCATGCATAATCACATTTCAGAAGCAAGGGCCATGGTACTCACAGAATTCTTTGACAAGTGCTGTGGGTCTGTGATACCCTACAATGCAGGTAGAACACTTTCGACGATTGACTAGGCTGCTCCCTCGGGCCCCGTTCACCTGACTCACCAGATCTGGTTTGCAACCAGCATCCATTGCATGTTCCAGGCTGCTGTCTATCCAGCTTGCTTGAGCATACATTAAATTGAAAGGTCTTCGATGTCTATGTGGCAAGAAGTGATGGACAAACTCCCACGTCGGAAGATGCTTTGCCGTATTCATACAACATGCAGCCATGGCTCGATGATTTCACTGCCTGGAAAACAATAAGAGATTCCTTTGCTGGCTCTGTTGTAATTCTTTCTTCCCAGCAATCAATAGCCATCACTGACTGTGTCAACGTGGTGTTGAGGACTCGAATCCCTGCACCTGAGCCCGACCTAGGCTCACTGGTCATATGATCAGATACTGTGTTTGTACTAATTCTATAGTTGCCGAACAATCATCTAAAATTTTTAGGTTTTGAATAGTCCCATGTCTAGCTATAGAGTTCTAATCCCTCCAATTTTAAGAAGGTCGCATGTGGCCCCACCACGAATGTCTCGAGCCACCAAACGAACTGCTGCGCAGGGATGCCGAGACAATGGCCCATCTGCCAAAGGCACTCTCAAGTGATGATACTTATAATATTGAGGTTCAATGCCAGAGCGCAACTGCTTGCCTGTTTCCGAACTTGAAATTATTCCCTCAGATATCATCTGGACTAATTAGCAAATGGTAGACTTGGTGGCTCAAGTGGACGGAGGCACAGCAACTTCTTCAGAAGGGCTGTACTGGGTGTTCTCAATGAATTTACCATGATCTTGTATGGAGCCAGTCAGTGTTTTCTCTCCCCGTAGTTTGAATAATGAATTTGAGTACAATGTGTCTGTTAGTCGGAAATATTATGTGATTGCAAGAAGGATGGCTACTGTTTTGAATGTTTATGTGTCTGCTGATATATCAAATTCTAATTTACGATGGTGACACTCAGATGATCCAGTACACTCTCACATGTCCAATCCACCCATTTCTGTTTATGTGGCAGGTGGAACATCTGTGCAGCAGCACTCTTGCTGCCATTCTGTTCCCCAATTGCATATGTGGTGGGTGGCGCGCTGACGTCCCATTTGATATACATGAGCCACAAGGGGAGTGGGCCAAGATCAGTGAGCACAGAAGGTGGGAGGGCAGCCCCCTCTTTGTGATAGCCAGTGAAACAGAGCGCAATGAGCAGCACGGACTCATCCAGCATGGCAAACTAGTGTTGCCGTGACTCAGTAAGTCGGAAGTCAACTTGGCTAAGTCGACTTGTGGCAACTTTCGACTTGACTTGACTTGACTTGGTCAGCTCAAGTCACTTGAAGTCACTTGAGTCGACTCAAGTCAGTTGAGTCACACCAATATTAATTCACAAGGGTGGATGGCACTTGGTACACCAATCTGGACGTTAAATAGCAGTCAAACTGTGGCAAGATACAAATTCAACTACTCGTCGTTCTCCTCTGGCATTTCCGTAAATATGATCCCATCTGCTGAGTCGCAACTGTCAACAATCTCGCGCCAAATCCCATCCCTGTCTTTGTCGTGTGTGTTGGCCAGAGTTCGAAGCTAGTCTTCATCATCGTCAGCAACAGGGACAGTCTGCCAGTCAGACATAAAGTTGAGCCTCAATTTCTTGTAATTAAACTTGAGCATTTGCAGAGCCTCCATCAGCACGACACTGGTGTGGTTTCGGTGTTTAGTATCTGTCTCAGCGGAGGACGAGAATACTCGTTCCGATGGCACTGAGGTGGCTTGGATAGGGGCGCAATCAGCAAAGAGACGAAATATTTTTGGCCAGGTTGCTTTGCCGTGGTTCTGCAGATTGTTCAGGTGTGGTTAACAATCAACAATTGGGACACCGAACCATCCAGTACCTGACCATGTCCGTCGACTTCCTTGCGGGGAGGGAGCTGGTCATATAATGGTTCATTTCATCTTCAATTGATTGGTCGGCCGAACTCCCGCTCGCCGAGGTGAAATCAAGTGTGAGGGCGGCATTCAGAAATCGCTTCACCGCCTGTGTAATGCCAGTCAGTGTTGGAGGAGCTGGGCAGGATCTGGAATGAGGCTGAGATGGGGGCCGAGAATTGGATCCAGATCCGCTGCGGCCTGGAGAACTGGACCTGGTTCGAGACCGAGCATCCACAGCGACAGGGGATGTCTCGTATCGAAGCTTGACATGAATTAAAATCGAGGGTATACAGCTCATGTTTCACTTGCCTTGTTGACAATTATTTTCTTGGCTTTCTCTTGGTCAGTGCGTGACCAGTTTTTCCGAATCCATTCAAAACGAATTGAAGGATTGATAACTGAGGTGCGAGTTCAAAGGTATTTCAGACGCCGATGTGGAAGGGGAGGATGGACCGCTCGTCACTATCCCCCCTTTCCGCATCTCCATTGGTACCTTACGATACATCGGTCTTCGGACCGCATATTTGTTTGGACGTACACATCTCCGAATAATACCTTTTTCCCTCTGAGCCACCATCTACGACGTGACCAGCGACCCGAGCAGCCCACTGTGGCTACGTCACCAGTGAACCCCGAGCACCTCTAGAGCAGATATCTCTCCTCACCGAGCCTTTCCGAGCTACAGCCATACTTCACGCCCACACGGCACTTCCCCTGATAGACACTCGAATTCCATTCTACGCATCAACAACTTTCCCGGGACCTATTCCCATCTTTCTGCTTCACACTTACACCCCATATCCGGACGATCGACCCATCATTTCTGTCTACCAGACGCGAACTCAGTACTGCGACACCGAGGAACCAACTCACACATGGAGATAATATAGGCATCCGTATCTCCCATTTTGTTGTAATATGTGTTGGCAACCGCCAGACCCGGGTCAATGAATTTTGAAATGTTCTCCTCTTTTAGGTCTGCATCAGCAAGCATTGCGTTCCACGTGGCCATGAACAACTCGAATGCAGGGATGGAACCAGCGAGGATGGGGGTATTTTCGGCTGACATTGTTGCTTGCACCGTGTGCGGTTGCTATTGGAAAGGTCAGCTGGGACTGGACAGTATTTCTTCAATCGCACCTGAAGAATAAATTCCATGAGCTCAAGTCGACTCCAGTGCTTGTTTTCTAGCAGGTGCCGAAACTTATGGGTGTCCCAGTTCATTGCAAAAAAGCGAACTATAGGCTAAAATAATAACGTGACCAATGAAATTTCCGACAGAATTTGCGTGTACCTGCTGCAAGTATTGCAGGCGACGTAGCATATAGAACACAGAGTCCCAGCGCGTTTTAACATCTGCTATGACTGTGACTGAAGCCAGAGTCATCTTCTATACAATGCAAGTCAGAGAAATATGGAGTGCGAGATGCGGAGATTTACCGTAGTTTCAACCGGTGTGTTGTTCTCCCCAATAGTGATCTCTCGCCATATCGAGTCAGTGTTGCCCTGGGCGATGATAGCCTGCAGCTCGTTGTGGTGTTGCCCTGACTTGCGCACAAAAGCCACCGTTTTACAAGCCCGTCGAATAGGTCCAGCCTTGCGCGTGTAGCGTGTTGCACGCAGTCCCAAATCGGAGCCCGTGCTCCACTCTGTGGCGGGATCTGTTTCGGAGTCTGAATACTGGTTGTCAACGTCGTCCTTCTCCATGACCCGGATTAAAGCCTGTGAGCAGAGGTTGATGACGTGGACAAAACAACGAATATAGTTCTGTTTCTCGTCGAAATCGTGGACCCCAATTTCCTGTAGCAGCATGCCGAGGTGCAATAAAAAAGTGGCATTATTGGAGGCGTTGTCCAACATAAAATGTTCGACCTAAAATTCAACAAGTGAGATTGTGATTGCACTTTAAAGGATGACATCAAGGTAAATAATCACATTACGGACGATCCCAGCATTCTCGAGGATATTGAACACAATGCATGCAATTCGCTGCCCGCTATGCGCACCGCGGATACAGCGAAATCCCAACAAAGCTTGGCACAAAACCACCTGCTCATTGTCCCCCCTGGGGCCGAGCCAGTGAGCCGTGATTGCCAGGTAGGAATTCATCCCTTTGCTACTCCATATGTCGGCCATGAAACTAATTTTCCCAATAGAAGCCTTCCGATCTGAAGTCAGCACCGAGAAAATCAAGTCGAGTCTCACTCACACGAAAAGCGGCCTTCAAATCAACATAGTATTGGTCCCAGGCTTCGAGAACAAGCTTGGTGAGCTTTGTGCAGTGAGGGATCTCCTTATCCGTGAGAGATTCACGAAGAAGGAGTAACAGATCACGAAAGTCACGACTTTCAATCAGATGGATCAACTATGAAACGAAGTCAGAGTGGAAACATGGCCAGGAAGTAACATACAAGGTCGTTTGACACGAAGACTTTGACCAATTGCTCCCGGAATGCCGCCATAGAGAATGGCACTCTTTGCGCATTAACAATACATTGTTCATCCGCCTGCTGTTGAAGAAATTCCGGTAGCTTGTTTGTAAACCCATATTTCTGAACTGCGGTAAGGTACGCTTCCATGTGGCCTTCAGTATTCTGAAGATGAAGGCGGCGTGTGGTAAGACTTGAACCAGTTCCATATTCTTGCCTGTGGACGAACTCAGTATATTGTGAACCTCAAATAAGGGAGAGAAAACAGACGGGCAAAGTCGGCATTTAAATCCTTTATCAATTGCGCGGCATCCAAAGAAATAATCTGAATCGGCTGATTTCTTCGTTTTGACGAGAGTTTCCGGATCAATGAAGACATAGGCACTGCCGCCTCATTATCGTCAGCGGTTTCGGCAGGAGTGGGTGCAGCGGCGGCTCCACGACCGCGACGGCGTCCAGGTGCTTTCTGCGAGCAGCAGCCCTCCTAGGTGGTGGGTTCTCGTCATCAGATTCGGCGGCAGACGACAGGGCCAGTGCGCGAAGGGGCTGCTGGTGCGGAACAACAGGGAAATCCTCAGAGCCGTTGGCGTCCGAGTCCTCAACATTGGAACTGGCATGAATGAGGTCGTGGAGACGAGGACCTGGGCTCGCCATAGTGGCTTGCTGCGCGAGTTGGTCAACAAGCCCGTTTACAGCATACGTGCCGGGGTTTGTGGAAAGATCTATCACAAGGGATTATTAATTGTAGTGAATGCAGCGCAATATTTAGCATACCGTCTGAGGAGTTGACCTTGCTCCGGCGGGGGCATGGGCTGAAACCGGTTGAGTGAAGACACAGTGGTGGCTGGAACACAAACCTGGGTTAACAACTGGAACTCGGAGCGCCCGTGGATCTCCCCAGTCGGGTGGCCTGGTTGCCTTTTTTCAAGTTAGCAAATGATGAAAACCATGAATGAAAATCATACCGGAGAGTCGGCAAAACTACGTGCTTGATCTCCCGAGCTAGCAGTGTGCACAGCGGTGGGGGGGGAGGTATGTCGGAGGTACCGGCCCCAGCATTGCGACCTGCCTGACGAGTGCGCATGCCCAGGACAGGATCCTCAGGGGCAGGTGGTGTCTCTTGTGCAGTGTTTTTCTGACGAGATCGAGGAGCCATTTGCCTTTGCGATTCAAAGCTGTTTCGTCTGGTCCAATTTAAAGAATCTGCCTGGGAAGAATATACAAGTACCGATACATTGCCGAGGTGCCAGTCTCGGCATTCATCTAGGTTGAGTGTCAGGAACTCGATAGCATTTTAGTGGGAGGGAAGATACCGAATTGTATTGCGCAAAGCCGCTTGCAGGTCGGACATGAATTGAGATGTTGATACGTTAAATGGTCCACGCGGTTTGTGACTTGAAAATCGGGTTTTTTTCAGTCGAAATTAGATCTCCAAACTTCTTTACTCACAGTGATTCAGCACTGGCAAAGGAAGGCATGATTATTGGTAAATTCTTGGGACCTTGATAAGTTGATATGAAGAAGTACGCTCTGGAAATGAAATCAATCTGAAACTGTTGTTTCAACAAGGGATTCTTGCTCACAGAGAATTTGTCACCAGTCCCACAAACCTTCGTCGCCACATGGTGAGCTTTTCGTTGCTAGATTCTTTGCCCATGCACGTGGAGTCGCTGTGAAACATCAAAGTCTGCGCCAAAATTACTGTGATTACCAGCACCATAAAGTGCCATTCAATGGTGTGGGCAAGCAGCTCTTAAACAGTTCAGATGCTTCAAGACAACACAGTAGGTTACATTCTGTTCATTTCATCAGCACCACTGATCTGGTTGAGGAAAACTCTACCAGATTTCTTGCGCGCATTCCTTGAACGATCCCCTGATGCGGTGGCTGCGGATGACGGGGGGAGTCATACATATGCAGCGCCCATCTTACAGGCTTATGCGCATCATCACCGCCGCTCATCCCAAACTTCCTTGATGATATCTCTGTCGTCCAACGTCATGGAAAACTGACCTGGAGGTAAGTCTCTGATTCAATCAGGTAAACAGATTATTGTATCTGAATCGGTCCAATAGGGAGTCCTCAATCTACTCTACCGCCATTTGTTTCAACGGGCAGCTCACGAAGCGGCGATCTTTGCCCCATTTCCAGAGGTCAGAGTCAGACCTCCCTCCCGCCGATTGCATGGGCCAGTGAGTTTCAGCTGCGACGGTTGGGACACTTGGCACCTCTCATCGCCTGTGGAGGTTGATTCGGATGAGCTCCCAGAGCTCATTGATTTCGATATGTAGTCGTCCGTTGGTCGTTAAGACAGAGCTGTGCATCATTGACACATGATTGTTCCGTTGATTGAATGATTGATTGGCCATCACCATCGAATTACCCGAACAGCCATCGTCAGTTGCAAATGCGGCACATTCTGCTGCTGTAGATTGGCTGTAGAGCTAGTACGAGGTTCTAGGAGATTCTCAGTTCCGAGACCCTACTTAAGTCTACTCAAGTGACTTCGAGTCGACTTGCACTGACTTGCAAGTCAAGTCAAGTCTCAGTTCCGACTCGACTTAACTTGACTCAAGTCTCATCAGCGAAGTTGACTTAAGGACAGCCAAGTCCAAGTCGCGGCAACACTATGGCGAACATCATCAAACAAGAGCAACCTTCCCTATGTTTCCCATTCGCCAAACCAATACTCCTGTCATAAGCCCTTGAATATTTCCAAGCTACCGCATCCACCAACCAAGTTGTAGAATAATACAAGACGTAACAAATTCCCAGGTCACGCAATCTGCCCTGCTGTCCTCACAGGTCTATGAACGTGAACATGCCCCTCTGCCACCGCTCGCCAGCCCTTGCTCCCCTCCCCGCACTGCGCTACCCTGTCTCCTGCCGCACTTCAAGTGCACGTGGGGCCCGCTGCCACTTTCTCCACTCCCACACCGCATGGCACCCATTAACCGGTCCATGCTGCCACCGTCCTTGCTGGCCCGCGCTGCCCACCGCCACTCCCGTTCGCGCATGTGCCGCTGCTCAGTGCAGGCTCGGAGTACTATGAGCACCCCAACTACTGGGATCCGTGCGACCACGACATTCTAATGCGTGACCTCAGTCATGTGGTGTCCTGGTGGTTGGCCCAGGGCTGGTGTTTTATTTGGGTGGGTGTGTTAGTTCTGAACTACTGCAGTAGTATTTTTCTGTCCTACATACTGTCAAATATATGGGTTCTTCACTCATCACGTCATTGTGTCATTGTATGATATATATGAAGTGGAACTACAATGAAACCAGGCCACCAAGTCAATGATATTCTGAGCAATTTTGAGATATAATTGTGATATTTTGTCGGGGGGGGGGGGGGGGGGGAGGGAAGATAATTTGAGCAAAATATCGATACCTCAACAATCTTCGATATTTCTCGACATTTTGAGATAAAATATCGCAAAATATCTTGGGGGGTTTCCCTGATGCTGTGCATCTTTCTGTGACTGGCCTAAGGCTTGCACAGCAATGTGAGGCAAGAAAATTCTCCGCGTTAGAGTGGGCGCACTCTAAGACCCCCCGAGACGGCCTAAGGAGCTGTGTCGCTAAGCTCTGGCCAAAGCGATGAATGCAAGCAAAGGCTGACTAATCCACGGGAAGCTACTGCCAAACAGCGCCAAATCCACCCTAAGATACTCATTCCGATGCCAAGCGCCACTACTACAACATAACTTCTGTGGGCCAAGGGATATATCGTGTTTCAAATTGAAGCTGAACTGGAGTACATGTACAGGTGCATTTTCCAAAATGGTATCATGATAAGCAAGAAAATCGTGTACGACGCGATGATCGCCCACTGGAGGTATATGGACAAGCTTTAAAACCAGAGAAACGGTCAACATGTCTATAGTATATAAGGAACTCAATTAATGTTGCGACCGGACATCAGCAAGACGCTTGATATAACGATGTCCTGCAGGAGTCTTTGTTGAATTGCCAGGAGCGTCAACTGCAAGACGGTGCCCTGCATGTTTTGTGATATTCGAGCGAACAGCTGGGGATTTATATCCAAGCTGAAGAGCTACACATTGTCAAACGATGGATGCCTTAATGAAATAGTCATCGCACACCTCGATGCAGCCACCGTTCACCCACCAAATGAACTGCTGACCTCCTGCAGTCATCACTCGGCGCCTATGGGAGCGTGAGCAACGTAGTAAACAGTTGGGGAGGTTTCATACGTTTTGTCAGACGAAATGTATAACCATTGCGCAGCGGGCTTCGTCCACCCGAACTCGTCGACACTCACAGTCGGTTGGGTCTTCCACGTGATCGTCCCAACCCGCTGCCCGTTGGAGTCCTCAATGACCGTGCGGCAGGAGGAGGAGCTATCCGTGGTGATGTGGAAGAAGTGCTGGCCATCTAAGCCAACGACAGTCGCGTTCAGGATCGTGCCATCGAAGGAGGTGAAGATGAATTTGATGAGTGCACCGCTGAACAGTACGTCAGGTGTATATTGACTCTGAGGGACTGCGCCGATGGACGGCTGGGTGCCCCATGTGGGCAAAGGTCGTGCTTCGGGACTCTGTAGGGCTGGCCACCCGTAGGCAAATGTATCTATGGCGGGTTCGTAATGGCTGAATGATGTGTCAGTTAGTGGGGTCGTCGGGAAAAAAATAAAGAACGGGGAAGAGACCTGTCGAACATATACGTCGGGGACGGTTCAACTGGGTCAGGTACATTCTCGCCTTTTCTGTTGAGGCCGGCTGTCCTGGACCGCTTCCTTCCGTGAACTGCGGAATGTTGTGG
Organism: Mycena sp. CBHHK59/15; assembly: GCA_029204085.1. NCBI lineage: Eukaryota > Fungi > Basidiomycota > Agaricomycetes > Agaricales > Mycenaceae > Mycena > Mycena sp. CBHHK59/15. The sequence goes on from JARGXW010000586.1 coordinate 67,441, forward strand.
AGGGTCGTTGACATACCACATGGATCTATGGAAGCCTTCTGACAAAGCCGTTTCTATAAATTAAGACAGGCTGATAGCCTCCGATTGATTGCGTAGATCCCGCAGCGGATAGGTCGGGTCACCAGAGGGTTGTCCAGGGGTAAGCTCAGATCTTCCACTTCAAAGGTTTAAAAATGCCTGAACGAGCGGGACGGGGCTGTGCATGGCGCATATCACAGCCCAGGATTGGCGGTGGCTCGTTTTGTTGTACGAGAAACCAGCTGGGAAAAAAACGGGTTTCAAGGCTGGATTAGTCGCAATATTCGGTTGACTGAAGGACAGGATCATGATGAAGGTAAGGGATACATTCCGGCGAGTTACGATGAAACCAAATATGCAATGTGATGTTTGATGGCATTGACCGGTTCAGCCCACTTGGTTTGGCACTGGCAGTGTGCGTATTGCTTTGATACCCGACATAGGTAGATAGCACTACACGTGAATTTTGTGGCAGGCATCAGGATGACGGCGACGTACTCGAAAGCGGCTCCAGGATACACCCTGCTACACCACACTTCATCTGAACATCCGTTGCCAACTCGTGAATCTCGAAGAATCTCAGCAGCAGCCAAACTGCAGCTCTGGCTTTGTAATGTATAAAAAAAACATCAGCACTGCCACAGCCACAAGCAGGGGGCGTACCCGTCGGGCAATGGGTGCTGGCGGTGTAGTGAGTTCCTAGTACACAAGTCTATGAGCTGTGGTGGCACGCTATGCAATGAGCGCGTGGTGTCTGGGATTTCAAAACGGGGTAACGTTAGTGAGATTGAAAAAAAAAACAATTTGAAAAATTTTGACGGGCAAATGTGCAGTACAATACCATCAAACTACGGGACGCGGGCTGGTGGTCGGCGACGGGCAAGTTCATAATCCCGCCTGTTCCCAGAGTGGATAGTCCAACATAGCATCGAATAGTTGCTCATGTTCCAGATTCCCCGATAGCACGGGGACCGGCGTACGGCATCGAGTAATAGTAGTACATGGAAGCGACTGGATCGTACCACTTTCAATTCGGGTCTAACTCGATCAACAATCTCCGCCCTCCTGGAAGAGGATGAGACAAACTTGTTATGATAGTTGAAAAGAAGGATGCGTACCTGCCAAAGCTGACCGTCAAGCACGTCTCCGTCCTCCATTCCCAGCTAGCCAACAGTACATTCAGCGAAAGGGCCGATAACTTCGAAGACTTACGCTTTCTGCAGTCGCGTCGTCCTGGGATACATTCGCGCCGTCAAAATTAAAACGCAACGTTTCTGTGAGGCGGAGATGAGCTGCCAAGTAGAGCACTGCAAGATTGGTCAGTTCTCACTCCTGTCCACGTTGATTTTCTCCTGGTCGTGGGTATAATGAGAAAACGAAGCTTCTCAGTGAAACCACTGACGCAAAACATAATCAGAAGTTTTGCAAGCGGCTTGTTTTTTTTATACAGAAACGTGAGTTCTATCCGCTCCGATTAGTTTTGAGGGGGTCCAGCAGAGTCAGTCGCGTACCCTTGCCATTGAACGTCACGCCAATCTTGATCTTGGATACATCGGGCTTCACATCCTCGCCAGATGGGGCTGCCATGGAGGTTTTTAGAAGGGAGAGCGTGGGAGTGCATCGCCAAATGACCGATCATGCTGTTGCCAAACAGTGCCACAACAGTGCTGATCGCTTCCCAATTTGTTCCAGGATTTGTTCCCGATACTATATTATTACAAGGAGGAGCGATGACGATCCGGAGAACGAGTGGGCCCCTCGGGAAGTTGTTCTGGAATGGAACACGATGGTTTTGTAAGCGCACTGCGGTGAATTATTCGCGGAATCTGCTGGCCCATTAGTAGAATGGGGTGCGGCATCGGGTGACTCAGCAGCCCCACACTGCCCGAAAACGGCGTGCGTAAGCGCATTTCTCTGGGAGGTGGCATTAAGCCCCCCTAATTTCTTTAGAAAAAACCTTTACGTGTCGGAGAGCTAACCTATAGTTAGCTGCATCGGCTATACAACGTACCACCAAAAAAAAAAAAAAAATAGAATGGGGTGCGGGGATATATGCCGGTGCGTTTCATTCGTTCCCCGTCTTGGAACGCCGTGCTCATATATCATATCTGACTGATGCAGGCACAGCGCTGATGCTTGCGTATGTGCCTGAGGATACTTGTGATACTTACTCAACTGAGTCGTCTCATGTCTCTTCTAATCCAGCACGATCTAGATCCACCTCGGAACCTACGACTCGACGATTCACGACAGACTCTCCGAGTCGGTACACTTCTTCAGCCTCGCGTTCCTCGCATTCGTGCGTAGCACCCCAATCTACATCCCCTTCCGAACTTATCCAGTATAACTCGGTTATTGTGTAGATGTTGGTGGCCGGGATTCCCGGACGTAAGTTATAATAACCTCTTACAACCACCCCGCGCTCACTGATCTGTGCGCCTGCATGCAGTCCTCGAAGAACGAACGCACCGTCCACTACAGAGAGACCAAAAATGGGCTGTACACCACGCTCCCGTTCCTCCTCTCCAACACGCTCGTCAACATACCCTTGCTGTTTATCTGCACCCTGCTGTTCACCCTCATCTCCTACTGGGTCATCGTGCGCACCTTTTCCACCACCTGCACCAGGCGATGATTGATGATGATTCACCAGACTTATGTTAACGTTTGCATCCAGGGGGCGCGGTGTTCTTCCGCTTCCTCGAATTCCTCTACCTCGCGATTCGTCGCTCGATGTTGGGTGGCGCTCGCTATTGGGGATTTGTACGTCTCATCTCCCTCCCGTTGTGAGGATCTCTACTGAATTAATTCGTTACAGCGTCAACGGATTCTGGATGAGCGTCCGGGTAATACTTGTACGTATTATATTCCACGTCACACCAAAAAAAAAAAAATCGTCAGCTTATTCGGTTCCTTCAAACCTCGCATCAAAGCCCGCTCGCTCCCGCGCTTCTGGTACTCCTTCCACTACATAGACATTCAGCGCTACGCCTTCGAACTCCTCGCTAACGTGCCCCCCTTCTTCCCTCTCCCTCTTCCCCAAACCGTAATTGCACTTCACTCACGCATACTTACTCCAACCAGTCCGACCCCCGCGGCCTCACCTTCAAATGCTTGACGATCGCCAACGGCACCTGTTCCTATGCCCACCCGTCCTCGACACCGGAGACGTGCACCGTCTCGGGCGACGTCCTCGCCTACCTCGACATCGGGTATATCTCGTATGGGAAGTGGGCGGCGATTCTCATTGGGATTACGCTCGTCTACCGAATTGCGTGCGTTGTATTCATTATTTTTCTCAATGCCGACTGTGGAATTAATTGATTGTGCGGCACGATGTAGACAGTTCTTCGCGCTGAAGGCCCCCAATAACTGACAAATCGTAGTAAAAACAACTAATCTGGACGATGGTGGATACTTTGATTTATGGTTGCATGTATCGACTCATATAATTTTTCTATAACTCCTACTGGTTGACTTTCAATAAGCATAGAAAATGCTGGGGGGATATTTTCGTCGTTTCGCCGAGATGCCGAGGCAGCTGTCAGGACTCCATCGTACTTGGATCTCATTTTCGCCGACTCGTACCCTCCAATAAAGCTTAATTTTTCTATAATCTGTAGAGGGGGGTACCCCTCTACAGATAAGTACCAGTAGGCCCGCTCCGCGGCAGAGCCCACGTATCGGTGTTCTGAATGCTTGAGCTCTGGATTCCAGAGGAGATTTTTATGGTCTTCTCAATATAAAGGACCCTATGTTCGTTCATAATTATCCACGTGATGCTTTAAAGGGCTCGAAGTTCGGCCGAAAATTTTAAAGGCCTTAATTAAGGCCTTCCTTTGCCCTTTGGGTGAACACTGCTATTTTGCAGTTTCCCCCTACTATGCATGCACCCGGGTCTATGGTCCCCACATACGCAGCGCCTCGCCCTTTTCATGCCTCCCATCACTGTCTGTGCCGTTTATTGTCCAAAATCGCGTAATCTTACAAGTGATCTTTATTGATATAAGTTATTATAAGAGCCGATCTTATTATGGCCTTCAAGTTACAAGGCCATACAACCCCTTACAAGAAATATTACAAATTTCCGACAGCGCCTACGAGTGAGAGGCCCCGGTCGTGTCACGTGGTGGGTGAATGGTCGGGCGTTAGGGGCGTAAGCGTCTGCGAGTCAGCGGACGGGTGCAAGGGACAGCAAGTGCAGAGGTGGCGATGGTCAGTGACATGTGTGACAGGTGACAGTTACCCCGGGTAAAACTGGTGGCGGCACTCGCGGTACCTGCCGGACCGGTGTACATACCCGTGAGAAAATACCACGGGTCTACCCGTACCCGTGTCACACGCTAGCTCTCTCCTAGTGGAGATTTGCGCACAGAAAGCCATCGAGGAGAATAGACATGGGGATGAAAAATCAGGGTGGCTCGAAGGGACATCGGAATCTGCATCGGCCTTTTATGACAACTAGATAGACAACAGGGTGTCTCAGTTTATTATCAGAAATTAAAGTGAGAGACAAGGGAGACGTCGCACATGACATATCCGAATAAGTAACGCAAATCTCCATATGGTCGGCCAAATCTCCATATGGGATGGTCACAGCAGTAACACTCCATACATGGTCATGCATGATGAAAAAAACCTCTCGAGGGCGCCTCAATACCCACTACTAAAGATACGTGGGAATTATACTTGTATGACCTCTCGTCGAATAAACAGATTCGTACATAGTGCTGTCCAAATATGATATGAACATGAAAAATCATGTATCATATCATATGCATATCATATCACCATCCTTGGGGCCATATCATATCTGTATTATATCTTCCACATATTTATTCTGCTATATCTGATATGATATGAATATGATATGATTATTCGTGAATATTTATGACTTCCAGGTAGTTCAGACCCATGCTGAGCCCTGACTTCAACCCTTGACATGCTACTTACCTACCTACCTTTGTGATTAAAGATATAGAGGAGTTTTCGGGACTCATTGATGTTTGATTGTCCTTCAAGGTGTGTTTCATATCACTTTCATGCTTGAGAAAAGGCACTCCACAGCAATACTAACCCCAGGAATGGCAAGAATATCCCTTGCTATGTGTAGTACGGTCAGCATTGTGCCCTGGTTTTGCTAGTGCCCAGAATGAGCCATTGCAAGTACAAGTATTGAAGGACAACAGCTTACTTTACACCATCCAAGTGGGTTGTCAAATCTGGGCTTGACTGGAGAAATTCAACCCAAGTACATCTCAACTTCATCCATACCCACAAACAACATTGATTTCTTCCTCTCAGCATGGCCCTGAATTGCTATGCAGAAGAAATAAACAGTGACAGAATTAGGTGTTGAATTGTTCCAGTGCAAAGGTTTGACTGGAAGCCCAGAATATGAAAAGAATATGATGATATCCTGCCTGGCATATCCTGCCTGGCATATCCTGCCTGGCATATCATATTATATGCATATCATATCATATTGTATTCCCCCATATCAATATCGTCTGTCTACGTCTTGAGCCATATCATATCCATATTATCTCATATTTAATCATATCATATTATTTGATATCATATTTTTGGACAGCACTATTCATACCGCACTCGTCCAGTCACTTTGCCTTATCGGGCTGCATGTCACACATGTCACTTACTTTGGAGACATCACTTTTCTTCCGCCAACCACTACACGCTCCCCTGCTCGCCACAATGCTGTCGTTCTATGGTGGCCATGAATACCAAGCCCAATGCCAACATCAATCTGAGCCACCAGAGCACCCGGTCTCCCTGATAGCCCCCAGGTCCAGTTGAGCTTCCACTTTGCTGGCCGGGGAGCACTAATCAAGGGGAAATTAAGCAGGGCCGCACAGTGAGTGTAGCCTATACCTGTGCTCGTTTCCAACCCATTCTGACATCTCCAGCATCAGCCCTCCCAGTGGGAAAGCTTAACTGCTTTGTTGCAGCCATTTCATCAGTTCAATCGCTCTCATAAAGTACGAGCTGGAGGTTCAGGTTTCTCTGTTCGAGTTTTGCTCTCGTTCAATCCACTCATTCAGTTTCTCTTTTTCTCTTCAATGTCAGACCCTGCTGCTCCTCCATTCACCCAGACCCCAGCCATGCCCAAGCTCCAGTTCGACCATGAGGGACGGGCTTGGGTCTGCCATGCAGGTGGAAATTGGTCAATTGTCCCGGTATGTTCTCTCAAACACATTTTATTTTTCTGCATTTCATTAACACCTTATTTCAGCAGCCATCCCAACCTGCGACCTTCGACTCCGGCTCGAACTCGGCAGGAACCGCCCAACCTGGTGTCCAGGTATGGCTTGAACAGATACCATAGACTGAGAGCACTACTAACACTCTGTTTTCAGCCCGTGGCGTACAACTTCCCCACAATTGGCAGAGCGTCGACTTCTGCCGGTCCCTCTGCTCATGTGTAACACCGACGCCAAGCCAGCCCGCAAACATGGCCGTCGTAAGGGATCACCAAACTTCAAGCCTGATGAGGTCAACAAACTCCTCGAACTTGCCGAAAAGTATCTCCCTCTCGGCCGGAAGGGCTGGAAAACCATGATGTGTCGGTACCAGAAGTGGTCTCGTTCATTGAATCATCCGGAGCGGGATGGGAAAGCGCTGGAGACAAAGTACAAGAGTGTGCATCACAATACTTTTCGTGTCTCTGACCTATCTAATCCATTGTCTAGCTCATCAAGACCAAGAAACCAACGGGTGACGCTTATTGCCCTCCGGAGATCAAACGTGCCCACCGGGTCGAGGGCTTGATCAACGAAGCGCTGGCACCCGAGAGCTCAGCGACTCCGATTTTGATGGTCCTGCCGCCGATGGCTCCTCGGATGACAGCAGCGTCGAGATCCTCAGCCATTCCACCGCGGTTCATACAGCTGTTGCACACCGTGCCCCCACTCCACCTCTTTGCCGTAACACCTGCATGAATGCACCTGAGCTCGTCAACAAGCTCTCCCAGGCTTCCGATCCCGACACTCTGAGATCCAGAGATGATGAACGCTCCCAGCGCTCGTTCCAAACCACCCAGATCTTCACCATCGCTCAGCAACTCCGCGACGCACAGGGTATGATCGAATCTCAGCATAACCAGATCACCATGATGCAGAAGCATACCCACGATGTCAAGTGTGCGCGTGACTGTGTGGAGCTCAAGCTTGACATGATCCAAGATACTATTGGTCCATGTCTGCTCTGACGCCTGTGTCAACAAGAAGATCCACTGTGAGAAGCTTTATCCAGAGGGTGGTGCATGCACTTACTGGGTAACAGATCACTCCAGCGGCGAATCTGAGAAGGAGAACAAGGATCCCAGTCCTCCTTCCCACGGTGCATCTTCCATCCCCGATCCCCTTCTCCGCTTGATCTTTGTCATCAGGTCTTGTGGTTGCCGGTCCCTCAACTTCTGTCGACACGCCCATGCAGTAGAGTCCCTCTCGTCTAAACAATTACTTATCTTCGACAATTCTTGGACTTCACCTTTGTGCTCCTACACTTCTTTCAATAGCTACACTCCTTCTAATTGCTAGTTCTCTCTATATCAGACACTTTAATTACTATCCTGTGTGCATAGTCAAGCAAAACATTGGCTATGATTCGAAAATTGCGATGTCATGAAAGCGGGCCACACGGTCAAAACGATGTTGGTCCGAAAACAACATGTTTTCAAAGTTCGTCCAGATCTCTTCCTCCTTGTGGTTCTCCTTCCACACCGGCATGTAGACTGTTCAGATCTGGTTTATACCGACCAGTTCTGCACGCAAGTTGTTGAGACGACACAAATCTCAATGAGATCCCCCCGTTCAGTTTGATGACCAATCTCCAGTGGAATACAAAGATGTCCGAATGATCCCTGCGAGCTGCGCATCCCCACTCAGTGGTCTGCGATATGAGAGTAGTTCTCAGTCGAATGCAAGCCGTTCCTGAATTTCATCAACTGTACCTCGCATCTTTGGCTGCTTTTGATTGGAGCCCGGATCCTGCCTTCAATCTGTTTTGCACCGGTGGAAATGCTGTGTCGGCAACAAGATAAAAGCCTTGGGTGTACGAGTTCGGAGTTTTTCGTAGATTGGTTGAGCAACACAGGAGTCATGCCAACTGCCAGGGGCATTGAGCTTCGCAGCAATGACAGTCCCTAAGTAGAGCATTCATTCAATTGACATGTCCAGTACCACAAACTATAACTTACCTTTGGGTGAAAACGCCAAGACTGAGCTCACAAAATGCTTGCAAAGCCAACTGTTGTATGTAGCATTCTCGATTCTTCGTCATCTGTGGCCTGGCAAGCCAGATTGAGCCCATCAACACTGCCAAAAGCGCGGATAAACGGGATGATGTGCAATGATCATTTCATTGTATGCGGAGAAATCATTGTGATGCTCGGGCCACTGGATGGCGGCGTCAGGCATCTGATGGAGAATGTCGAGAAGAAGTTTGAGCCTGAACGTGATGTAGCATGAGACGGTGCTTGGGATCAGTGTGAAGATCTGCTGGAGGCTGATCTCACGCATCATGAGTTAAGGTAATGAAGAAGCAGCCCCAGAGTGCCAGATGCATCAAGAGACCAGGCACCTGGACGTGTTTTTCCAGTGCCGAGTGCATCTCCACGTGGAATAGGGGTCATATTCCAAGCAGCATCGAAACCGGTGTTCGAGATTGTGTGGAAAGTCACGACGTCAAAGCCCATTGTCGCCATGTACGCTCAGTCGCTTCGACTCATATACAGGATCTGCCATGGAGTGGCTCCCTGAGGGTTCCGAAAAAGCTGTGGACGATAGAGATACAAGTGGCTTGGTTTTCGTCGCTCTGTTCGCAGCCTATGGGCCTCGATAGCTCCAAGCAGCATCATTGTCATTGCTCTTCCAGTCAGAAGCTGTTCATCCTCCCTTTCCTCCTCCTCCATCTCTTCAAGCTGTTGATGGAAAATAAACGCGTCAATGTCCATTGTTGTCGAAGGGGAGACACGTTGTAGGAAGCTCAGAAGACGCGTTGATGATTGATGTTTGCCAAGGCCGTTGCACAAATAGGTGTGGCGAAAATATGATATTACTCTTTTCCGTGGCTTATGGGAAGCAAGAAGGAATATCTTATTGGACTAAATCGACATGCCGGCATTACTGGCACCCCTCAGATATTCCCCTAGAATTTTCTATGCTTATGGAAAGTCAACCACTGTACTTTCTGCAGATAGAACAACTCGCCCTCGCCTCCCCCACTATGACATTTCCATAAAAGGCATATCTCATCAGCACGTGCCTCACGTGCGACACGCGCTCGCAAACAAACACATCAACAGCTTCTCCTGCATGAATACCTCATCTCCTGAGCCATCACCTCCTCACTCTGAAGACACAAAAAAATGTGCAAAGCCATGGTGTCATATTAGGCTTGCCCTGGATGATCGCTACAAATGCTGTGGCTACTGCAGAGGACTTGACAGCAAAAATCAAAGGGCGGGCCGCAGAAGGAAGGCCCCGGCCAAAGCGCACGCTACCAATGGCACATCCCGAAAGAGGAAGGCTTCAATCAGCAGCGCCGATGGCAGGCCCACGACCCGGCCGCGGACAGACTCCGACAAAGGCTCTCACACCCGCAGAGATGGCGAAGAAGAAGAAGACAGCCCTATACCTGGAGACGACGAAGACATTAATACAGATGTATGCACACCAAATTGGGTCCACTCACCACTATCTGATGTTTTCAGCAGACTATGGAGACATTTCTGGACGCCGAAAGCTTCTGCGACATGTTAAGAGCCAACTTCAAAGCAGGGGACGCTGTGAATTTCCACGGTGCCTACCCTGTTCCCACCGATCCCCTAGTGACCCCGAGGCAGCGCGTACAGATGGTCGCTGCAGAAATCTGGAAAATTAGTAGCTACCGGTGGACGTGAGTAAGATTTAAATGCATTGAACAATCTAAAGCTAACCGGATGTAGCATGAAAGATCATAAGAAGCTGGCGAGCGGTCATCGGACCCGTTTCTGGTGTAGTCAGGACGAGGCACGAAAGAAGAAATTGAAGGCTTCCCAAAATCCGGATGTCCGTAATCGGGACAACGTCGGCATGAAGCGGTATGCCTGTGGAAGCAAGTTAACCGGACGGGAAAGAACAACGACGAACAGCTCTACGTAACTGTCGTACTGAAGCATGCTGGGAAGTATGTCAGCTATGTTGACGTCTTGATGCCCCCGGAGGCTTTAGATATGATACACGAGAATGTCGAGTGGCTTACCCTGGTAGCGATGGTCACCAAGGTGCAGGCAGCCTTTCCCCAGGTTACGGCGGCCCAAATCCACAGGGCATGGATGGAGATGAGTGAGGTTTTTTGGCGGTTTGATGATGACCAGCTGTTGTCGATGAAGAAGTTACTCGAGGAACACCTCAATGATGTCGATATTTTTGAGCCCAAGGACGTTCCGGAAGGCGTGGAGATGCTGTGTTGGGGGATGAAGAAGGTTGCAACACCGTTGAAGGGAAAAATTATCGAAGTCAGTGTCGACGCCACATGTAAGTGCACATAACCTAATTAGGAAACTTGACTTACCGCGATGCAGATAATACGAACTCGAAGCACCTCGAGCTGTACAGTATCATGGCGGAGCAGGACGGGGCTGGATTTCCCTTGTCTTACCTCCTCCTATCGACGGCGACATCAATTGATCAAGGAAAGCGGACGAAAGCACTCACGGCATGGGCCAAATGTGTCCCCGACACGTACGGGGTCGAACCTCAATTCAGTCACGTCGATAAGGATATGGCGGAGATCGGCATGATCAAGAGTGTCTGGAAGGCAAAGATCAGCCTCTGCTGGTGGCATTTACGTCGCGCAGTATGCACCCGCCTCGCGAGCGCGAAACTCTCAACAACGCCATATAACCCCGGCCGCGCCCATGGCGAATTCTCTTTTATCAACCCGGTGTTCGTTCCTATGGGTCAGGCTGATGGGCAAGAGTATGAAGGAGGCATACCCGACACTGTCACACCTGTCGTACCACCTTCGCAGCAGCCAGTGACCATGACGGCACCGAATGGTCTTCGGATCACCATCCACGCTCGTCCTGCCCTCACGACTGTTGGTGCGAACGGACAGACCCGGCCCCGTGCTGGAAGTGTTGCCGAGCCGCGCGTCGAGTCGGTGGCGCAGGCGTGCACAGTTGATGGAGCATCCCAGCGTGTCGCGACTGGGGTGGTGCCGACGCCGACGCAGCCAACACGCACATCCTTGAAAAGTATTACAGAAGGGAAGGAGAACGAGGAATTAGACACGCACGATGTGATGCGCACAAGGGTCGGACGTGTTGTGCGACCAACTCAGAATCTCGACGCTGCCGATCCAGAGGTCTTGGCGCAGGCGATGAAGGCACGGACCACCGGGGCCGCACCTCCCAAAGCGAAAAAAGCGAAGGCGAAGGCAACGGCCGACGTGTCGAGTACCGCACCTAATGGTGAGGATGAAGAGGAGGAGGAGGAGGAGAGGCGGACGAGACACACCTTTTGTCCCACGGTGTACCGTGAACCCATTATAGTGATGATGGAAAAGCACTACTGTGCTCATCCGCTCCTTCCTGGGTATGCCCACCCGAGTCCAGAAGGGATCAAGCATTGGGCCGTGCTGCAAATGTATAAGCTTTGTGTCGAACACGGGCTGAGAGAAGTGTGGGCATACCTGTGGGAGAACTGGTACAGGAGCTCGCGCTGGGAGCTCTGGGCGAGGTCTGCGCATCCTGCGATACCAGTACTCAAGACAACGATGATGCTGGAAAGCCAGTAAGTGTCTGTATCAGCCACGCAACAAGTCACTCACGATCTTTCATAGCTGGCGCTGGATTAAACACGATTTCCTTCACCATTTCCACCTCCCCCGCTGCGACTTGCTCGCCTGGATCTTAATTTGCGGGTTTGAGTTGTTTGTTGCACTGCCACTGATCACATCTCTGAGACTGTGTTCACTGTTGTGGTTGCTCAGGCAAGGCCAATGAGTTGGACTTATAGCATCAAGGATTTCTGAACCGCTTTACAATTTGCACCCTCATGGCCCTCAACGCCGTCATGCTCAACACCACCCTCAACACCACCCTGACCCCGATATTCGTCCCTACACCCCACGACCTCCTCGCCATCGTATCGTCTCACGGGCTCCTAGGGCAGGCGGTCCACTCCTCGTTTCTGTACCACCCGTTGCTCCCTGGCACGGGTCTCACGGTCGACCATGAACACGGGCTGCTTGCCCGTCCTGGAGGAGCGGTGGCACGAGTTTGAGCGCGGTCATGGTGGCGCAGGCGTCGTCGATGAAGGGCGGATGGAGTCGGCCGCAGAATGTATGTGTTGCCGATTATATTCACGATGCGATTCAACTGCACATTGGAATTATGGCAGTGGACGTGCCCGACGGACGTGTTCTACGACCTCGGGCCAACGGACGCCGCCAGTGATCTGCACACCTTTCTGCTCTCCGGACATACAGTCTCGCGGTCAATGCGGTCAATGCGCTATCCAGACGACGTGCAGTGGTACACCGAGGATGGCAGGACTGTCACCGTCGACCGCGTGCCAGTGCCTTTCGTCAAGGTGCCGTCAGCGTGATTTATGCGCGTGGATTTGTGTTCTCAATGGGGCGCAGGCCGAGTCAGTGTCGGAAAGCCTCTACGAGGAGCTGTTCCAATGGGATCTGATTCGGTGGCAAGAGTATTGTGCGTTTTTCTTCATGCCCGGAGATTGATTCTGAGGCTTTTTTTTCCATCTCGCCCCGATACCAGAAGCCGTGAAGCCGATGCTCAAAGCATTGGGGCAGATGTCGGCTATTGCACGCGCAGATGAGTGGGGTTATTCAGCCTTGCTTTTTTTTGAATTGTGTTCGTCTCTTGAACCGATGTGCAGACCTTATGAACTATAAGTTGTTGCAGCCTGTTTAGGTCGCAATTTTCTCAGCATAAGATTCGGTATGGATACGGTATTGAATGACAATCATTCCAATCTGCCAACAAATTTGAAGAGACCATCTGCTTTACCTCAGACTTACTTCTACAGCTTGTAGCCACCCTTCCAATATCTCTTGAACACGGCATTCGGATTGTAGCGGCCCTGTATCTCTCTCATCCTGCTGAGATTCCCCTCGTCGACGGAGCCCATCACGTCCTGCGTCCAAAGTGCGTAGTTCATGTACAAGAACCCGTTCAGCAGCCCGCGCCAGTGCGCTTCGTTCTCAGACAACTCCAAAAATTCCAGGAGCTTGGGTATCAGGATCGAGTTGTCAGACCAGAGTAAGGACACAAGCAACACTGGATTAGATGTGCACGTCAGTGTAATCAGGCTCTGTAATTGATTTGGCTGAGATGCCTAGTGAGAGATGCGGGTGAAGTGGTTGTGGGTGCCAGTGGACCAACTCGCGTGGATTCAGGATGACAAATGATAATCACAACTAGAAGCGGGGAACTTTCAGGGGCGTCCAGAAGTGGCCTGATATTCTCAGGATCGACCTGGACGGTGTTTTGTAGCTGACAGGATCCGCTCAGTCGAAGCGGGAGAATATGACTCTGACGAAGGAGAACTCTGGGGACATCAAGTATGATGCCATAGCATTAGAGCTGAAAGAGAATAAGTGTGAATGAAAAGGCACAGATACGCTCTGGAGAGCGGAGGAAGAGAGATGAATTCAAGTGTGCTCCCCCTTATGGCACAGGTACTTGCCGAAGCTCGATGACAATTCTCAATGATCCCTTGGATTCGAGTGGCACTGTGGCACACGAGCATGCCGCTTTAAAAAAAAAAATACAAATTCATCAGCCCTCCAGAGCCTACCTACCTACCCTATGATATGTCGAACCAATATCCGATTAGTGGATTTCCGATACCTCCTCATCCACCTCCACCCTCAACTTTTCCACTTGCTGCTGGAGTTCCGGATCGGTATATGAGATGTTGGTTATCCCTTCCAGTTCTGTTGCTATTCGCTGCACTCCGTCGTACAATACCGGGCTGAACGAGCGCAGGGGGAAGCATTTTGGATAGGCCACATTCCATTCACTGAGGAAAATGCAGTGGGGGGCCAATCTCCCTCTGCTCTTCGCCGCCCACAAAATCTGGATGGGCAGTCGCACATCAGAACGATTAGGCACGCTGTCGTATGGATACACCCAGTGGAGACGTGCCCACCCGAGTAGTTGAAAAAGGTGAAGAATTCTTGAGATATGTTCTGGACCATGAACTCAATTTGAAGCGTGAGGATGTCGGATTTTGGATCAGGTAGTCCCAGTGCAGAACTGCACGAAGGAAGGCGAGCTCGCAAGAGCTCAGGTACTCTGTTTCTTGCTGAACAAAGAGGCCAACGTCTGTATAATTTGAACTCACCTGTAGAGGGGCCTCATGATGCCACACGCATTGTGATGCCCCCCCATCACACCAGTCAAAAGACTGGCACTTCTCGGAACAATAATGCTTTTGACACCCAGAGCAGCGTTTAAAGTCTGTCTTCTTAAGAATGGCCACACACTGTGATGAGCCACGAGTCAGTCAGGTTTATAGGAAATTGTAATGTGGCACTGACCTCCAGATTGTCGCAAACTTGCAAAGAAAAGCTGTTTTCCACGTTGAAATCTTCAAGTAGGGTGAGCCATTCGTCCAGCAGGTCAGCAAATATGATCCAGTCTTCAAATATTCTCGAGGCCGCAAAAGTGTCTGTCGAAACCAAGGCCTCGACATCCTGGGAGGGTGATTCCCATACGACAGAGGACACGATAGTGACAGTGCATCCCAGGAGCTGCCTGGTCAACATATCCTTTGCATGAGCTATGTTGAAATTGGCGGCACTACCCAATGCAGCATGACACGATAGCGCGGAAAAGACCGGCTTTCAGAGCCTGCGTTAGCGATCAGTGTTCATTGATGGACCATGCCAGAATGTTGAACCACAGGTCCAGTACAGTGGCAGCCTGATTGATGCTGCCTGCATTGAGTGCACAGACAGCATCTATGAGTGCTTGTACAATTCCGCCAGAAGAAAACACTAGCGGCCAGAGAAGACCACGAAACTTCTGATCCCACAGGAATATTAGTACACTTTCCAGGAAAAATACAGTGTTTGAGGATACAGGGCATTGTGGGTTGGATGAAACAAAGGTAATGTGTGATATCACCAATGAAGCGAAATCGGCCAGGCTGCCACTGGCTCCTTCGATAAGTTCATTGATATGCTCAAGATGATATGTCTCATTGACAGGTGGATACGACCTAAAATCAAGAATCTCGCAACCGCGAATAAACTGACATAATTTGGTAAGCGAAACATCATTACTGCGCGGCTCCTTGAGGGAAACAAGAGTGGATGCAGGCTTTGGAAACCAAGGTCCGTACTCCGGCGTTAAATCAATGAGATCGGCTGTTTCGCGATCGGACTGGAACAGACTGATCAATGAGAGAAAATCGAGGCAGTTGTCCGTCTCCCCCAAGCCTTCCGGAACACAATGGGAGACCACTGGGGTTCTCTGGGGCCAGAGAGGAGCCAATGGGGCTCGCAGCGGGGAGGGTGTAGCGGAGAAAGACCCAATGTATGACTAAGCTAAGGACATCCGAGCCTAATAACTACAAACCAAGGAAGAAGCTGCCGCACCAACCACAACAATAATGATAAGTGTTGAGGAATTGGATCCATGGCCAGACGCGGAGCCATAGATGCTGACAAAATTTTGGCGGGATAGTCTGGAGGCCACGGAGAGCCTGCAGGGAGACAAACACACCTTGCTGATACATGAGATGAGATGAAATTGCTCTCGAGGGAGGGCAACGTGTCGATAGCATTGGCATCAGGGATTCCTGTAGGATTGAGATTGGCATAAAACACCGGGATGAAGTGCATGGTCTGATTTGCGGGTCCATTCACAAAGTTGCGGTTCAAGCGACGTAGATTCTCGAGAGAGCCATTTGCGGCAGCTGTGGGATTCTCTTCATGGAAGTCAGAGTCGAGACCATGAGACTTCACAGAAAACTTGCCCCGAATGGAAACAGGAGGTGGGAAAGGGTGTCGAGGCACAGGGCAGGCAGTACATCTGTTTCCGCAAGGGGTGGCGACATGCGAGCGTGGAAACCAAACATGCCTTGCCTGACGCCAATGTCTCAGTTTGATACAGAAAAACAAGATGTCACAAAGAGTGATGTACGTAATCTGATGATGTTACAATTGTTACGCTTTGCTAGGGCGCCTAGATCTTAGGATGACATCATTGAGCGCTAATTTCCAAGTGCCCATGACGTGGCTGTGCTTGATTAAACTCCGAGCCTTCTACTGTGTTTCTGCTTCTTCATTCTCACTCACTCCAATCCCTGTTCTGAATAATGTCCCAGACACCACCTCACTTAATATCTGTGTCCATGTAAGGTTTTCTACCAGCAGGAAGAGATGGCATGCACTGAAATCTGTGACTTAGGATCCGTCTGAATTCATTGAAGTACCTCAGTTACTTCTCGAGATCGCCAGCCACTTGGATGAACGCATCGATATTTCGAGTCTAACACAATCCAACTGATTTACCCATGGCTTAGTAATACCCTTCTTGTTCCAAGATATCAATATCCTGCTAGCGTCTATTGCAGGGCACTGAACAGGTGGCTTGAGCTCGCTGCTGCATGTAGAAAGCTTGTTTTTCACAAAGATGGCGTTGACGTGCCACTAGAATTCTTGAATGAGGAGGAGGAGGTGCTTGGTTAGATCACATTCGCAAGCAGTGGCGGGAACACCACATGCATCCCATATATTCCGACCTGATCTTCGTGTTGCACACAATGACAGAGCATGGATGCCTGGAATGGTTCTGTTGGTACTCTGATAGCACTCAATGGTTTCTCAGGGGCGTTGTGGAATGTCGTGAAGATGTGTGGACGTGATCACTGCTGCATCTATCAATTTGACAGAGCTAGACATTTCAGTGGATGATGACGAACATGGGGCCTGGGTAAGCTATTTTCGATCGCCATGTTCCACATCAGCTGTTCTACTTATTCTACTTATTTCTGTTAAACCAGCAGGCAATGACATGCACAGCATTGCCAAACCTCTGAAATCTAAGGCTGCTCTTGCTGAGCGCTCACAGATGGGAGTGGACACATGTCCAAACTTTCCTGGACAAACTTTTAGCACTGGAGTAAGGTAGGCGCCAAACACATCCATCGAGTCACGTGTATGCTTATGTAACCCGTGGGAAAGCGCGAAATTTCAGAGCGAAAACCGAAAACCATGGTTTTTTTTGAACTGGGGAAGCAATACAAATTTTTTAAACAACTTTTGAGCTCTACATTGCCTCAAATCATCAAGCTACTGAGGCAGAAGAGTCCTATGGCCTCGGTATTTTTTGTTGGCCCAGGCTGCATCTGCTCCATCAAGTCCATGGAAATACGTGTCGGCAAACCTTGATGAACGGACTGCAAAACATCGCATGGATGCAAGCGGCATGGCATCAAGAGCCTCCAGCATATTCCGTGTCAAGTCCTCCTCCTTAGAAGATGGCGGGAACATATGGTATATCCTCTTTGCATATCCCCAACATTGCTCAATAAAATTGATCTCTGGGTGGTACTTCAGGAAGAAAATGACCTCAAATCCCCTCTTCTCGCAGTGCTTTTCCAGCATCAATTTCTGGGCCTGAAAGTCTGGCTCCATGTAGAGAATTTTCTTGAGGCAGCATTGGCTCGAGGTCGTGTGGTGGCATTTGAAGTTTGACGTGCATTGCGCCTTGATCTTCTTTCTGGTTGTTGAGTTTGGGGCAGGATGATTAGGATCAGGAAGATCATGCCCCTTGGCGTGCCGTTCCAAAATGAGGGTCTTCATTCCTTTGAAATGTCCATCTGGCAAGTAAAGGCATTGTGGGGTACCATCACAGAATGTGCCATCTTGCATCCTGACACAGCGTGCGACATCATCAGGCCCTTTGACTTTATTAAAGTTTTCCGAGGGCTTCAATGTCATAGTGACAGTGCTGAGAGCGTCGGGGGCTCGGGCCATGTGGATTGTGGCATTGTTGTAAGCCAAAACATGTTTTTCATCGGAATAATCCTCTTGAAGGATATCCATGGCCACAGTGGCTTGGTCGAGGATGGTTTGGGTCGTTTGATAGCCTTCCCATGTGTTTCCTGCCTTCAATAACTTCGGGGGCACTTATATTCACTGCCAACAGATTTAAATCAGGCAATCCAGTGACACCGCTTCAAAATGATCTCACCCATCTGCGTTCAGCTTCTTGGATTTCATCCAGCCGAAAACATCGGAAACAAAGTCACCAACCATCTGACTGGCACCTTCTCCCTTCGCTTTAATTGTCGCCTTCTCGGAATTGTGAACCCAGCGCAAGCCTCAATGATCATGACAATAGAATGTTGACTCATCATGTCGCCAAAATCACAACAACCCATGCATCTACTGCCGAGCTCATGAAAGCCCGCATCTGAGCATCAAAGTCGACCTGCTCGTCGGTCAGGCCATCCTTGTACCAGCATGATCTGGCTTCAAACTCCCGCCATTGAAGAAGGAAGATATTTTGACGGCAATTCACCAAATCCACCCTCTCATGCCCATCGGAGTACACCCCTTTGGCTTGGTTCTCCAGCGATAACCCATTTTTTTTCATCCATCGTTGCGCAGTCTGAATGGTGATTTTGCACCTAACGTTGAGATGGGCTTGGAATTCCGGCGTGGCAACGTAGCGGACGATGTCCTTAGCAGAAACAAATTTGCCAAGTGACTGCAGATGGAGATGAATATCACCAGCCACATCCTCGTCGGACAAGATTGATGAACTGAAGTGGCCGTACATGTGGTTTGGGATATTTTTGTTGTCCTCGCAGAACTCGATGGCCCATTGACAAATTTTTCTCCCAAGCCACATTTTAGAGCCAGATTTTCACTGGCTGTTGCAACAGTCTCTGAGTGCAACGTCCAACCCGCATATCCAGATGCTTTGTACAGCCGAAGGAACCGAATCATGCACTCCAGTCGAGCTGTAGTGACAATATCCAGCTTTGTCTGTTTGTGCCCCCATCCCGTTGCCCGTCGTGGGTTGAAGAATGTTCTGAAGACTCTGGATTGCAGTGTCAACAGATGAATTGGATGGAACTTGACTAGGCATTTTTCCAAACGCTGAGGACTTCGTTAAGGTGAATCCCTGTGCACCTGGAGGTACGATGCTGCCCTGGGTGGCAGAGAAGGTGCATGAAGGGGGGAGAAGGTAATGGTGCAGGCAGTCGCTGAATTGGCAGGGGAGACTCGTTAGGTCGAGGTGAAACATCCTCTGAAGGATCCCAGTGTAATTCATTGAGACCTTCTTCTGCCCTTGCCTCGGGACTGAGCTGGCACGGCTCAATGGTCAATTCCTCCTCGTTCTCATCATCTATAACTTCGATTGTGACCCGAGAAGTCAAGGTGCGACTAGTAGACTCTGCCGCCGAATTATTGGGTAACATGGTGAGTTCAGCTGGGTCCTCAATGTGCCCGGTCGTTTCTAGATCAAAAAGTCCGTGTGGCAAGTCGACATCCATCTCTCCTGTTGTTGGTGACTCCTCCATGATTGTAGGATCGGTTTCTGGCTCGGGAATCTGAGGCTCGGGACTGGTTTTGGGCACGAGAAGAAATCATGTATCTGAGTTTTCTTCAACCCCTGGCGCAAGTCCTGCTGATT